>PVHY01011908.1:0-46318 GCA_004024945.1 Uropsilus gracilis
CCTTCCTTCCTTCTTTCCTTCCTTCCTTCCTCCTCTCGATATGTTGCCTGGGGTAGTCTTAAACCCGAGAACTCAATGATCCCAGACCTCTTACCTCCCAGTGCTTGGACTGCAGGCATGTGCCACCACACCCGGCTGTCATTCTTTAAATCTTACTTGCATTTCTGCTTTCAAATCAGTGGGAGGTGCAAAGGCCCAGTACTTCCTTTGGTTGCTGACAGACATCTCTCTAGGACAGGAGAAAACTGCAGGCTGTCTGCTACAGAGAGACAGTTGGGAGAATGATATTATTTTCTAATTTCTTTAAGCTGCCTTGAGTCACAACAGTGGTTTTTAAAAAAGAAGCCGGGAAAGAGGGGGTGGGGGGAGGAAGAAAAAATAAACCAGATTTGTAAAAATGTAATTTTCACACACAATTCCCACCACACAAAAATTCCATAGTAATGCAGATACCACACTTTTCCTTGTCATGTGTGTCAGGCAGATGGAATGTTCCTTTTCTCCACATTCCTGGTAAGAGGTGGCCTGTTTCCATTGGTAGATTTGCTTTGGACTGGACATCTTTCTGAGAGCAGTTAACCATACACATTCGCCCAATCATTGTTTGATCTTCACACCCTCAAAGGCAAGTGGTCGGGAGACCCCAGTCCTTTTTGCTTGAGAATGTCCTGCACCAGGAACTGCCCTTAGAGGGTGGTTGGATATCTGTGATGCTGTTTGACTGAAATGGAGCTATGCAGTGACTGTTAAACTATAGCTGCCTGCTCAGGACATTCTGCTATTACACCTGAATCCCATACTGATTGCTTTCCGGGAAACCTTTCCTCCTAGTGAGGGGGGGACACGGTGTAGGCTTCTGTGACCCCCACGTCCCCACTCTCCACCCTGGCTTTCTCCAGTCCTTCTTTTCAGCTTCTGGCTTTTCATTTGTCAAAACTTCCCACTTGGATTGTTTCCTTCCTCTGACTTGCCCATGGCATTGAGAGCCTAGCTCCCTGCCCATCCCCGGCTGCTGGTGGTTCAGAAGTCTGTGGTTGTTGGTGGGCCTTTGGGGTCTTTGGTGCGCCCCAAGTCTTGCCTACTTGTGCTCTCTTTTTCTGGCTCCTGTTCTTTCTCTGTTGCTGTTGATTTCCTTTTATCCCTTCTCCTTTGAAGGTGTCCTAGCTCTGCCCCAGGCTGCACTGTGTTCTTCAGCCCAGTTGGAGGGCCGAGGGCTCGAAAGATAGCCCTTCACCTGACCACCTGGCTCCCCACTGCCTCCAGAACTGAGGACTGACTTTGCCAGAGCCCCCGTCTTAGGCATCTTTTCTGTTTATGTGTTCACACCGTCCATTTTTGATGACGGGATAAGGCTCTCCTGCTAGGGAAAGATGCAGGGGAGGGAAGCAGTCTTGGATTTGACTTCCTTATTTTTTTCCTTATTGGCATCTGATTCATGGACCCTAAAAAAAGAGTTGATAGCAACATAACTGGCTAGCTATAGCAGCCCATATGGTCTCATATAACAGAGGCATTTGTAGCTTGGATAAAAAGTATTTAAATGTGTTCTGTGAACCTTAATAAGAAAAAGAATTAGCAGCTGTGTCCAAAGGGTTGTGGGTCTGGAGGTAGTTAAGTGGTTATCTAGTTTCCCAGAAGGCAAAGATTAGGAAATAAGAATTGGGAGGTGTAGGCCCTGGATTTGAGGGGGGATATATTCTGAGGCATGGCGTCCACTCTCTGTGTCACTGGTGGAGGGGTCTGCATGGAGCTATGTATTGTGTCTGACTTTAGTGTCATCTTGCAGGTACCTCTAGGTGGGGGAGGCGCCAGGGCCATGGTAGGTAGACCAAAGAGAGTGAATCTATGCTGGCTGTTTCTAAAAGCTACAATGAAAACTGTACAGATTATCCTGTTTCCCTTCTTCCTGTTTTCTTGTGGGACATGGCCCAGGACAGTGAGTCCCCAGGCCTGCCTGAAATATTTTAGAACTTTCACTATCCTCCTTGTCAGAGGTCCCATGTGGGCTGTCGGGTGAGGCTTGGAATTCTTTGTCTGACAGGGCTTTTTAATGGTGGTGGCATCAAACTCCCACTTGGCAAGGATAGAGGGGAGGTGGCACCAGAAAAGGATGTTGGCAGAGCTGAACTGGTGGGGTGGGGGTGGAGATGGTGGGATTGGTTTCTAGGGTACGTGAATCATTTTCAGATGTGGGCATCAGAACCAGATGCTGTGAAACTCCAATCCACTTCATCATAACTGGACCGTGACTTAGCCTGGGATAATTTTTCTTGGACATTCTGGAGAGTGATGAGGGAATTGAGCTGAGGCCAATAAGGCATATGTGCTGACTGGAGAAAATGTCTGGCGAGATATGTATTTGGTCTTGACATCCTTTTCTCACCTTGATTGGCAGTTTTAGCACCAAAGGAAGTGCCCTAATAAGGGGCTGGCGCTCCTGCCCAGTGACATGCCAGCATCCCGCTCCGTGGACTTAGAGAAGTCCTGGTCTGCCTGGAACGTCTGCTCTTATGTGATCTGCAAGATCCTGCCCCACTCCAGAGTCCTGGGTTCTTCTCCTGCCTGCTATGGCATCATTCTGTGCCCTTTCCCCTGACAGGGTTTCTTTTCTGATGGGCTTTCTGAGCCCTTGGTGTCAGATTTCTTCTCAGGGAGTGTATCAGCTAAGATGGTTAGAGATCAGATCTGGCCACCTTAATCAAAAAAGGGATTTGTGGAATAGAAACTGGAGTGCCTGGAGAATGGATGGAAAGTCTGAAAAAGAAGACTTGAAACAACAGAATAACCTAGATTTAGCTCAGTGTCCCTCTTCCTTCTGTCCTCAAATTATTCCAGGGGATGGGGAGTGTCAGACTTGGTCAGGGTGGCCTGTGGGCTGTACTGAGTAGGGAGGAAGGATCTGGTGGAATTTCAGGCACCCTGCTAGTCTCCCTCCAGGAAGGATGGGAGCCTGGATTTATCCTCCATCACGATTGCACTGGAAGGGAGAAGGTATTCCCCAGAGGAAACCAGACTAGTGTGGGGAGGGGCTTCTATAAAGGGTGACCGAAGAATGACAGGTTCTCACTGCTTGGACTCTTCAATTTAACTGTCACCTGTCTTCAGAGAAAGCCACATTTTCTCTAAATAAAGGTGAGCTTCTTGTTGCAATAGGTCCTGTATGTGTTGTCCTGTGTGCTTGCAGAAAAAGATGTTATTTATCTTCTCAGCTTGATAGGGAACAGCTGTGTCCTGGTCACAAAATTGGACTTACTGGACTTAAGGCCTTGAAGCTTCCCTCCAGGAGTGATGACTGACCACTGGCCCATCAAGAAAATCTCCCATCATGAAAATTTCCCTTCAAGACTTCGCATCCTGAAAATGCTTCGTGGTGGTCATGTGACCTGCTTCCCCAGAACACATCTTTCCTTTGAGCTTATAGCGCTTTCCAGAATCCACTTGGATGAGGTCTTTGTGGGAATCTGGCAAAGCCCCTGCTCACCTGGAAGAAAGCAACAGTTGTGTGAATCAAGAATAAGAAAAGCAGTACCTTGTCAGTTTGGTGTCTCCCAGGCTGCATGGTCTTAGATTCTAGAGAACCAGTGCAACCTAGTTCTTCTTTTTCCTCTTAGAAAAGCAAAGTGTACCCCAAATTTCTTCCATTTCTCGAGCAATCCTCTCATTATGCCACATCTAGAACTGAGTAGAGCAGATGTGCTCAATTCAATTCCCTGCTCTTTACAGAGCCAGGAATAGGGGACTTCTTCCCAGACCCTGTCTCTACTACTTAATATGCCCTGCTTTGCCTTCCCAGCAGGACTCACTCTCTCAAAATTAGCAAAATTGGCAATTTCTGCCATTGTACAGAAGTGAATTTGCTCTGTAAACTGGAAGCAGCATCTCTCCCTGGAGAGAGGTGATGTGTTGGCTCAGGACTGTGTTGTATGCTGGCACCTCTGTTAAAATGAGTCCCTCCACCATTCCAGGATGGCACCGAGGAGCCAAGCACCGTGTCAGGGGCAAGATTATTAAAGTCAACAGAGACGTGATGCTAGGAATAACTCTTCTTGTCCCAGAAGTAAGTTCCACTGAGCCATAGATGCTATGGCAGGGCCTTCACTACGAACACACCTGACCACACCACACACAGAATGTGGGTGCTGGAAGCTGCTTCTTAGTTCATGGACACCCTCAGATCTTCAGTTTTCCTTTCTGATCAAAATACCAAGTGAAAAATTTTATTTTATTTTTATTTATTTATTTTTCTTTTTTGAAACTAGGTCTCGCTATTTTGCCCCATGGAACCGCAGACTCATGTTATCTGGGGTACCATGGACTCAAGCGATGCCCAGCTTCAGCCTCCCAGGTAGCTGGGATTACAGGCGCATGCCACCATGCCCAGGTATTTTTTGAAACTAGGTCTTGCTATGTTGCTCCGGGTGGGTCTTGAACCCGCGGACTCAAGTGATTCCTAGTCTTGGCCTCCCTTCCTAGGCTGGGATTAAAGGCACACACCACTGCGCCTGGCCCCCAAGTAGAAATTTTATTTGAGAAGAACAAGTGAATGAAACAGATGGAAATCCAAGCAAGTAAAAGATCTGGGGGTCAGGGCTCAGCCTGTGCTGTTAGGGAACCTTTGAGGTGCTCTAAGTGGGTGCAAATGGGCTACAGTAGCTGGTGACTTCTGGAAATGGGATGGGATTGGGTGGGTTGAATTTACTGTTTGAAGATTTGTTTTAACTTGACTTAGAGCAGGAGTCATGACATGTAGTCCTAGCATGGTGATGGTGACTTTTCAGAGCACCAGAGGACATCTGGTCTGTTTACTGGGACATGAAGATGCTTAATCTTGGAGAGGCCAAGTGACCAGAAGCCTCCAGGACCAGCGAGGGCACAGCTCAGAGCAGATCCCCAGATTTCTGTGCCCTTGCTCCTGCGTCAGGGGTTCTCATCAGGCAACCTGTGTTTCTCAGCAACTGCAATGAAGACTCCTAATGTGTCTACTTGATCTTCACAGCTTTGAGCACTAAGTGTTCACATTTCCTACACAACACTGATTGGATTTTGTGCATTTGACTGTTTTCTGGAAGGAATTTTAGGGAATGATGTGGATTGAATTAAGAGGCACATGTGGACTATCTGTTCAAGCCTATATTGAAGACAATGTGAAGTCGCCCCAAAAGACATGCATTAGAGATACTTTACCATTGCCTTTGCTTCCTGTATGTATCTTTGATAGCTGCAGTCTTTACTTGTGAATCTTTGCTTGTGAACAGCCCTGACTTGGTGGGGAGAGAGAAAATGGGCCTCCTCTGGCTGCCTGTCCCAAACCTCCCTGGGCAAGTTCATTCACCTTTTTTTGGGTTGTTCTTTCTTTAATTGTCAAAAAAGGGGGGAATGGACCTTCCTCTCTACCAGCACGCTGAAGCCATGGTGACCTCTTCTACTGCCTCCATAGTTACCATATAGGATGGTGGTGCCCCTTCTGCTCCAGGTCAGCCTTGGTCCCTGCGATGCCTCAAGAAGGTTTTTATAAACCATCTTGGTCACGGGGTCTGTCCTCTGACTCAGAACAGTCTTAAAGAACAGGGCATCATGAACAAGGTCATGGCTGGCTTGTCACCAAGTGACCAATTGAGGTTTGTGGCTTATAGTTATTCCTATCAGCCTCTTGGTGGGTGGCGACACTGCTGTATCTTGGGGAGCCCCTCCCGGTTCTTCCTCTTCTAAGTGTTCAGTGAATCCTTTGGCCAGTTGAAGTCTTCCCTCTGCACCTGGATCGTCAGTTCTGTTCTTGGGCAACTGTGACCCCTTCCTGGCAGAGGACAGTCAGATTTACTTATGGTTTCAATGCTTTTCAAATGGATGAATAGGAAAGAAACAAAAAGGAAGCAAGTGGCATATCCTGTTTATCACTTCTCCAAGATAGAAACCCAGCTTTTGAGAGTAACTGTAATATTTCCTCTCCAAATCATAAAGGGGAGAAAAAGCTCACAGTGAGTTGGAAGAGGCTTTGCAGCCATACTTGCGCAGAAGGTGCCACAACGTCAGGGGATCTGGCACCTTTGACTCCAGACCCCATCTTTGTGAGGCCTGACTGTCTCTTTCTGAGGCTGAACCCCCAGGATGGGAGGAAGCCATGTTTGCAGAGGATGCAGGAGAGAGCTGAGTGCCTCAGAGAGATTCTGGAGAAGCAAGGGATGGTGACAGCTGCGTCCTAGCCCCACCTCCAGGCTGGATACTCTCCAAACCTCCAGGAGGGCCAGCAGAGAAATTCTGAACCCCACCCACCAGGATGCTCCTAACAGGAGGATTCTCTTTCGCATGTCACATCAGGTCTCATCTTCTGAATTTGTTCTAGGACTCTCTTCCAGATTGCCTTTCCTGATTTTGTGAGCTTCGTTCTATACTCTGGGCCTCAGTTTCCAACCCTGTGAAGAAGAGGTGGCTGGGTCAGTGGTTCCTACAGCTGCCTCGCCTGTTAGGTGATCAATCTCAGAGACCTTGGGTAGGGGTTTGTACTCAGATTTTTTTAGGAAAACTCAAACACGCAAGCAACATTAGGAAGCTCCAGGAAGCGCTGGGTCAGGAGAGCACTCTGACATGACACAACTCTTGAATCTTATTCCAAGACCCCATATTAAATAAGTCAATCACTTTTTTTTTTTTTTTTTGAGATGAAGTCTTGCTATTTTTGCCTGTGAAACCACAGACTCACACTGCTCGGGGTACCACAGACTCAGCAATCCCCAGCCTCAGCTTTCCAGGTAGCTGGGATTACAGGTGCGCGCCACCACACCCAGCTATTTTTTTTTTTTTTTGAACTAGGTCTCGCTGTTTTGCCCCAGGCGAGACTCGAACCATGATCCCCAGCCTCAGCCGCTTCATAGGCTGAAGCTTACAGGTACACGCCACCATGCCTAGCCAAAGCCAATCACTTTTTATTCCTTTGCACTCAATCTTGTCCCATGTCTGCTTCTCTAGCTTGTAGTTTCTTCCTTTGAGTCCTGGTTCCTATCAATTCATATTTCCAGTTTCCTCCTCTTGCAGGCAGTTTCCCATGATATACTTCTTACTCACTGGTTTCTCTTTTGACTCAGGACTCCCTGATATTCTCAAGGTGGTATGTCTGTATGTATATGTGCATACACAGGTATACGTATATATGCACACATAGACATCCATGTATATATGTATCACAGACATTTTATGTGTGTACACACATAACAACAATAAGCAATACTCACTGTTTTGCTCAGAAAATGCATTCTCTTGGTTGCTTGGTTTGTGAATCCTTCTGTAAGAAAACTTGCAACTGACCTCTCCCCACCCCCAGTTAAGAGCCTTGGTAAGTCAAATTGATAATTAATAGAAAGCTCAGTGAGCAGTGTTGATCCCTGACCTCTGGTGTCAGTGGGAAATTGGTAATGACCACCTACCATTCTCCTTTAGGCAGATACTCAGATACAGGAAGTCTCATCCACTGGTAATTTTGTGATTCAAACCTAGGCAGGGCACCCTTGTTCTCCTCCCCCAAGCCTTGTTGACAAGCGGAGGAATGGGATGTTGCTGAAAGGGTGGGAGGGTAACTGCTGCCTTCTTGTACCCTGCAGTGTCTTTCTTCCTGTGTTGTTTGAGAGTGGCTGGAACACCCTCTGCTCTCTGGCCCTTGTAGGGTGTGTGTGCTGGTTCACTCTTGCCTTCCCTACTCCCCAGCCCCAGCCCCCTTCTCTGGGGTGTTTTTCCCATCTGTAAAGTAAAGGGGTGGGCATGGGGACAAGCCCCTTTCAGCTTTCCTGCTGGAGAGAAGCCCAGCCCCCCCTTCACACCTTACCTCACTGCTCTGCACCCTTAAGCAACAGTTGCCTGAGATGCGATTTGAGGTGTCAGGAAAAGGCTGCTTAGAAAAGCCCTTTGCTTGCACAGGATGTTAGTGTCAAGTTTGTCTGGGGAAGCCACGTGTGCTCTGGTGATTCAGACTCTCAGCACTGTATCTCTCGGTTCCTGTGATCATCTGAATTATTTATTTATCCCTCAGCCTCCCCACTGCCTTGCCTAGCTATTCTCTGCTCGTTAATGTCTGCAGGGTGGCCAGGAACTAGGGACAAATGAAATGGAAACCCCTCAGCCACTGTGCTGTTACTCTGTGGAGCAAGAGTAGGGGGTGCTGGATGTGATGGGTGGTGGCAGGAAGCCCAGGGACAAAGTTTGGGTGCTGATGGAGGACTTCAGTCACCACTGCGAAGATCCCTTTTGTGTGGTCACCCCAGGGATGGAAGGGTGGTCCTGAAGGGGCAGGAGCTGTTTGGGGTGCTTGATGGTGAATTGCTTGATGGTGAAGAGCCGGGGTGACATGTTTCCTGTGAAATAGTTGGATTTTGCATGTGCTATATTTGCTTTCTTCATCAGGCAAGAGCAACTCCCCAGGGCTTAAGAGCCTCATTTTCAGTGTCATTGGACTGTGAAGTCTCTGCCATGGCAGTCTTGGAGGTGAGGTGGTGACAGAGCATGGAGGGGAGGGACCTGCTATGAGCCTACCTGGACCTCCCCAGAACTAGGGCAACTAACGCTGCACATGAGGTTTAACCTGACCTACGGACTGGATGACAGAAGCTGCAGGAGGAAGGCTCAGAGAGGAAATAGATGACAGGGTTCTTTTTCTGAAGGAATGTGCTTCCTTACACACCAGCCATTTCCCAGGAACATTATGGCCCAGCTGGAAACCCTCCCTCCTTTTCCTTCCCAGCTGGCCCCTCTGGAGCTATTGCCTTTATTCATTGACTCCGTCTTGTTCCCCAGCTCCCAGGTGCACAGCACTGCTGACAGCCCAGAGAACTCTTCTGTGCCTCTCTGTCTTAATTCCCTTGGTGGAGAATCAGAGCCTTGCTTGCAACTTCTGGCCTTTGCTTTTCCTCCCGGGTGCCAGCTCAGACTAGACCCTCAGATTTAAAGGCACTTAAGGAAGCCAGGATCCACCAGCTCTGTGACTAATCAATATCGTGATGTCTGAGTGGAAAACGCTGCTAAGAGGTGTGGTCTCTGCTCAGACAACTCTAGTTGGATTCAGGGTCTATTTTGGGCACTCTTCTTATCTCAAAGGAAGGGCGGCCAACTCTGAGCTACCGGCTTCTCCCCACCCCACACTTCCTTTTCCCCTGTTATGTCTCTTGATCTCAGCCTGATTTCTTACCATTGCTTGAGGATATTGGTTGCTTAAGGATATTGGCCTGTCCTCACCTCCTAGAATCCTCAAAACTGTCTGTTCCCCGCATTCCCAAAACTGTTTGTCCCCCACATTCCCACTAGTTGGTAAAATAGATAGGTTGCCGGTGGCTAGACTCCTGGGGCGGTGTTTTTTGATTTGCCAAGAAAGTTAAAGAAGCAGTCTCATAGAAACCACCTTCCATTCCGAGGTTATTAGCACTGTGAGCCGTCCCACTCTGCTATTTCCCTTCTCTCCATGCTGTCACCTGCTCTGATGATGCAGTGCTGAAGAGAGATGGGAAATGGAGTTGTCCTCGTAAAAACTAGTGAAAATGTAAATTTCATTCTCCCTGCATCTTGCTGAAGTCCCCTTAAGGGTGTCCCTTCCAGGTATTCTAGGTGAGTGGTTCTCAAACTTAATTGTGCACGTGAAGTCACCAGGAAACTTTCCCAAAGTTCAGCTTTTGGGAAATTCCAGCTTTTGGAGATTCGGGTCTAAGAGGGCTGGCTGTGCTCATTTTCAACACAGGGATTTGTTCGATATTAGTATTTTATCTCTATTGCTCTTTTGTACAAGAGTGTGAAGGAGAGGAATCACTGATAAGAGCTCATATTGCTTGAATACCTGTCCTACCGGACACTTCTCTACCTGCAGGAACTTAGCCAACCCTTGCAGTGTCCTATTATGCAGATCCTGTTATCTTCATTTCTCAGATCAGAAAATGGAGACATAGAAAGATAACCCATATGTATGCTGGGGGTGGTGTCAAGTGCCTGTAGTCCAAGCGCTGGGAGGCAAGAGACCCGGAATGGCTTGAGTTCATGGGTTTGAGACTACCCTGGGCAACATAGTGAGACCTGGTCTCGAAAAAGCAACTGGGAGGCTGAGGCTGGGGATCACTTGAGTCCTTGGGATCAGGACTACCCTGGGCAATATAGCTAGATCTAGTCTCAAAAAAAAAAATAATAAAAATAAAAAGAAAGATCGCCCATGTCAGTCTCACAAATGACAACCTACTTGTTGTGCCATTAACTTCACATGGGCAAGTGGAGCCTGGAAGCTTCAGGCCTTCTGGCAGGTGGGGACTGCTAGCAAGCCTGCAGCATGTGGCCAGGCTGGGCCTGACACTGAGCAGTTTGGATCCACAGCGTGGCTCCTGTGCTCTCTGCTGTGTTATACCTCTGTGACTCTTGCAAGCTCCCTGCTCTCTGTAGGTAGAGTTTTTTTTTTTTAAAAGAGATAATGGTAAGTATTTAATAGTCCTAGGCTGTATGTATATCAGCATAGCTCTGATGAGTGAAAATGCAAAGATGGTTAGGGACCTCCCTCCAAGGCTAAAAGTCTGACCCTGTGGAGTAAGAGGCTGGGGTTAGGCAGAAGGAGTTGGAACGTTGTGAGCTGATGAACGTTGTGAGTTATGAAATATCCGGAGGTATTTGAGAGATAATAAGCTCTCAAGACAGCTTGTTAATGGAGCTGAACATAAAAGTCAAGATGTGGTCCTCCTTGGAGGCTCCCAAAGGGCCCTGATTCTAACTGTGTGAAGCAGCGGTGACCTGACAGCTTGGACACATCTCCAGGCCTCCTGTGGTCTTGCGGCTAAAGGCACATGTGGAGTTTCAGTTTTAGCTCTTATTTTCCTGTCTTTACACGCATTTATCCCACAATGACCCAATCCCTAGCACGGGTCCTGAGCCTTGGGGATACAAGGAAGAATATAACAGGGTCTGACCTAAACTGGCAGCCGGAGAAACTGAATGTAATGCAGCAGTTGCCTTCAGGATATTGGTTACTGTGTCCAAGAGCATCTGATGTGCAGTATCTTTGGGACATTGGCCCCAGCCACATCACCCACACTTAAGGAAGTGGAGGACATGTAGTACCATGGCAGATGTAAGCATGCTTGTCAGTCAGCTTGACTGGAATAAGCAGGCCGGATGGTGAGTCCTGAAGGCAAGACCAGGGTTTGCTTAATGAGGGGAGGGCCTGCCCTAATGAAGGCAGGGACAGAGCCCAGGCCAGGCACGGAAACGCCAGTGTCTCCAAAACGGAGAGGTGGATGTTGGCAGCAACACTGGTGAATCTCATGGGCTGTCAGCATTGTGATGGAGCCTAGTGGCTAATGGGGTCCCACACCCAGCAGGCACTCAACATGTGCTCCGTGAATTTATGTGTGGAAGAGGCTGTAAATATCTACTGAAAAATCTCCATCTAATGTGGTAGCTATGGAGATAGATGACAGAACTCAGAGAGAAAGGGCTGAACTGATGATGTCTGAGAAACCTTTGGCCCTAACATTTTACCTAGCATGTAGGGCATAGTTGCTGAATTGAAATAAATTGTACAATTCTAGGGAGGAAAAAAGCACCGTAATGACTCTCACCCACTTACCCGTGTTCATATCAGTTATAGTGACGCTTTCTCCTGGCTGCAGCAAGCAGACATCTACTGCTCCTGCGAATCTAGGAGGCCCCTGATTGATCTAAAGAGCCCTGTTGAGCTGGAGACCCAGGTTCCCCGCCGGCCCCCCTTTCTATGGAATTGTAATGCCTACCCATGGCCACTAGAGGGCCGAGGTTTTGCACCACAGCTAAGCCTCTGGTGCAAAAGTCTGAGAAACTCGGAGTCCTGAAAACTTGTTTAATCAGTAGACGCGTAAGCAACCAAGTGCTTTACAACTGACAAGGGGGTGCAGGGGAATGGTGATTGCATCTGTGTTTCTGGCAGACACCGTGTGGGCAGTGGCTGAGGTCTCTGTGGGCTGACTTAGGCGAAGGGAACATGTTTAGAAGCCTTGTGAAGAGTGCTTATGGGAAGGGAAGTGGCTGTCTCACCATTGCGAACAACAAGCAACAAACACAACAAGCAACAAACTGTATGAAACTACTTTTTCTCTTTAAATGCTAGTTTTTTATTTTAAAGGAGCAGAACAACTTGGAAGGGAAAAGCTTATGTTTACTTTTTAAAAAAATTTTAAATTTTAAATAATTTATATATATATTTCACATCATTGTGATCCCTGGGGGTCACCCACCATCTCCCCTCCCTGGCCACTCCAGCTGATCCCCTCCCCCAGTTGTGTACTTTCGTTTGGTTGTCCATATTTTAGTGAAACCATTTGGTTTCTGTCTTTTTCCTTCTGACTTGTTTCTGCCAATATGATTTCTTCTAGGTACATCCATGTTACTAAAAAAAAAATCATCAAATTTGTCATTTTTAATTGATGCATAATATTCCGTTGTGTATATGTACCACCTCTTTTTCATCCAGTCCTCTGTCTTGGGGCATTTGGGTTGTTTCCATGCCCTTGCAATTATAAATAGTGCTGCAATAAACATCCGAGCACAGAGTCCCTTTGTACCCACACTGAGGTCTCCTTTGCATAGATTCCCAAGAGAGCAATTGCTGGGTCAAATGGTAGTCCCATTTTCATTAGTGTGAGGGTCCTCCACACTGCTTTCCATAGTATTTGGACCAGTTTACATTCCCACCAGCAGTGTAAAAGTGTTCCTTTCTCTCCAAACCCATGCCAGCACTTGTTGTCTGTTTTTTGGGTGTGGGCCATTCTTACTGGTGTAAGGTGGTCTCTCATTGTGGTTTTGATTTGCATTTCCCTTACTGCTAATGATGTTGAACAGTTTTTCATGTGCCTGATGGCCAATTGGACTTCCTCTTTGGAGAAGTGTCTTTTTAGATTCTCTTCCTATTTTTGAACTGTGTTTTTTGCTTTGTTTTTGTTAAGTTGTGTGAGTTCTTTGTGTATCTTTGCTATCAGACCCTTATCACTTGTATGGAGGGCAAAAAGTTTTCCCAACTCAGTTGGGATTCTTTTTGTTTTTTCTGTTGTCTTTTTTGCTGTACAGAAGCTTTTTAGTTTGATGTAGTCCCAGCTGTTTATGTTTTCCTTCATTTTTTTGGCCATCTATAGATGTGGCCAAAAATGGATTTCTGAGGTGAAATTCATGAAGGGTTTTGCCCAGGTTTTCCTCTATGTATTTTATGGCTTCAGGTCTTATATCCAAGTCTTTTATCCATTTTGAGTTAATTTTTGTACATGGTGGGAGGGAGGTATATGTTTACTTTTTACATCTCCCTCCATGCTGGAGCCTTTTCTTTTTCCCTCTATCCTCCCCATCACTCTGCATCTCCTTTGTTTCTTGGCTCCTCCCTCTCTTTTGTCTGGTGGCTGGTCCTTGCTGGGTGCCTGACCCAGCTCTAGAAAGGAAATCCCAAAAGAAGTGACAGAGAGCCTTGGTGTGGCCCCAGGAGCTGCATGATGCTCAGCACTGCACTGGATTATTCACTTGTGAATGCAGCTTAACATGGAGAACACAGTGCCTGCAGTGTTTAGCATTTTCCATTGCTTTGAAGTTTGCCTTTCACTCACCCATAAGCTTGTGCATGACATTGTGTTCCTAATGTACCTATTCCCAAAGGTAGTGAAATTTAGGTCCTCATCTGATTTAGGGAAGTTTGTGTTGTACTGGCTACTTTGACCTGCAGACATTTGTATTTATCATACCGTAAACATCTAAATGAAATGCAAATCCAGTTACTTCTACCACTCTCCACTGCTCCCTCCCACCCTCACATTTATCTTGTAGCTTATTCTCTGTCCCCAGCCATTGTAGACGTTAATAAGGACCGAAATGGCATATGGGTAGGAAGCTATGGGGAGATGCAAAAGAGAAGTATGGACTATGTTTAATTCATAAATCAGGTAATTTCTTGCCCTTGGCGATGTGCAGGATATTTTCAGTCCTGTGCTCAGAAACTCTTTAGGGAAGCCAGTTGTGTTTAGTTCTGTCCGTATTATTTAGCACTTGTCAGTTGCCGTGCTTGGACTAACAGGGGTTATGGAGTAAGATAAAGGGCCACTCTTCAGGGATCTTATAGTCTAAATTGTAGCAACTATAACATACGGCAGAGACCTAGAGTGGACGTTCAGATCAAGGCCATATCTGATTGGGGCACCCCCCGGGCACCCCCAGCCCCACACTAGGGGTGGGCAGATGCTGACTGCACTGTCATGTAGGCTCTGGGCCCTGAGTGTCCAAGGCTGCAGTAGGAAGTTTTTTTTTTTTTTTTAGAGACCAGGTCTCGCTGTGTTGTCCAGGGAACCGCAGACTCTTGTTGCCTGGGGTACCCCGGACTCAAGCAATCCCCATCATCAGTCCCCCCAGTTAGCTGGGTGTGCACCACCACGCCCAGCTATTTTTTGAGACTAGGTCACGCTATGTTGTCCCAGGCAGGTTTCAAACCCACGGACTCAAGTGATTCCCAATCTCAGCCTCCTGTCCTAGGCTGGGATTAAAGGCCTGCGCCACTGTGCCCGACTTGACTTGCATTAAGAAGTTCTTACCCAAGATTGAAAGTCTGATGGAAGCAAAGCCGTGAGGAGGTGCAGATCGCTTGGAGAAAGTGAAGCTCCAGAAGTCAGAATTAAAAACTAAATGGGAATAAGCTACCAAGTCATGAAAAGACTTGGTGGAAATGTCAGTGATGTTACTCCATGGAATCTGAGAAGGTCGTCTGCTGCATGATTCCAACTATCTGATGTTCTGTGAAAGCGAAACTGGGGAGACAGACCAGTGGATGCCAGAGTTTGGGGAGGAGGGAGAAGAGGACATGTGGAGCATATGAATTTTAGGGCAGAGAAACCCTTCTATATGATGTGACTGTGGTGGTCATTATACATGTGTGCAAAGCCACTTCCATACAAGAGTTGTCCATGTGTCCAGATGCGTAGCATGTACAATCCGGAGGGTGAACCCTCATGTCAACCATGGATTCTGACTTAAGACAATGTGTTGATGTAATGAGGGGGTCTGTTAACCAGGAATACTGCGTTTAGAGTGACAACAGAGTAGGAAATACAAGAGGGGAAAAAAATCACAGTAAAATAGCTTCATATTTCCTTCATTATATGAACAACTCATGTTTCTTATAACAATGCAGACAGTACAGGAACGGTGTGAAGAAGCTGCCAGGTGCTGATCTTTTTTTACAAGTGCTTCTGTGACTCTACTTCCAGATATCTTTATGATCGATGACCTACATGATATATTCTGTTTTTATAAAGTTGTGGATTTGTTGCTGATCTTGCTTAGCAAGGCCCCTTAACTCTGGCTCTCACTTCCCCCTTGTCACTGTCACCTCTCATAGACAGGGTCACCCGTGGCCTCCATGATCAGGCTGCCACAGGTTGGCTGGGCCCTGGTTCTGTGCTTACTGGGGTGCCACCAGTTCCAAAATGCCTTTGGAGGGACAGCACCATCTTGTAGGAGCAGCTTTGGGGGGTGGACTGCTGAACACTGTGGTCATCATCTAGGGTAGGACAGTGGCCATTTGCACCCTGAGGAATGCTTTCCTTATCACAATCCCCTCTTTTTAACAAACCCTGTTGTTGGTGCACCCTGAGACTCAGCCTGAGTGTTGCCTTGCAATTGTGAGCGCCTGGGCGAGGACAACTGTGAGCACATCCCTTAACTTTGCTATTTCAACCCCTCAGTTCTGAGTTAAGGGCCCAGTTCTAGACTGACCCCTCCCCTACCCTCCCCACACATCAATCACAGATTCAGATTGCCCTTGTAAAAGGCTGTAACTCAGGAATAGTCAGGTTAGAAAGAGACACATAAGATAAGTTGCATAGGTCAAAGAGTATGACACTTCCAAGTACACCACCCCCCACACTTCCAAGTGTTCACCAACGTGGAACCCCAGAATGTAGGGATATTTATGTGTGACTGATTATATAGGGATGGTTGATTAAATTACTGGTCATGGCTGAATAATTCAACCTCAGCCCCTCTGCCCCTCCAGAGATGCGTGTGTGTGACCAAAGGTTCCAGTCCTTTAGCCATGTGGTTGGTTGCCCTGGCATTCAGCTCCCACCCGTAGGTGTTGTCTAGAATTGACTCACCAGGGTAAAATCAGGTATGGTAGCAAGGCTTGTGATGAAGAAAAAGATTTTCCTTTTACCTTTATTGTTACATTTTCACCAGTACAAATGCTTTTCTCAGGTGTGTCTTGGTTTTGGTTTTAAATTCTTCTGCATCCTGCTTTTCCCACTGAGTAACAGCCTAAGGTAATCTCTCTCCAGTCACTGCAATAGATCTAATTCAGCCGTATAATATACTGCAGGTGGAGGCGTCACTGCTGATCCAATCATTCTTCATTGATAGGCATTTCCAATCGTTCTGGCTATATTTTTTCCATCGTAAATGGTGTTTAAACATCTATACTTATCTAGTGGCATCTTTATTTCAATGAGCTAGATCCCCAGAAGGGGCATCATTGGGTGAAGGATATGAGTATTTCCACTAACGGTAGAAACTAACACATCGTTCTCCAAAGGCTTGTGTTTGTTCAGTCAGCTGACATTTTCACCAGCAGCGAGGCTCCCTTTTCTGTTTCCCTGACAGCAGTTTATTTATCACAGTTTTTTTCCAATCCAATAAGGGTCAAATGATATCTCATTGCTATCTATTAGAGAGGTTGACACTTAATCATAAATATGATTGGTCCATTGGATACTCTTGCCAAACAGGAAGGATATTGGTTGGAAATTTGATCTATATTTTCTGGGTTTTGGCGGCAGAGCAGATCACTGACCTTTGACCTCACCCAGACTTCTGCCCTTGGATGCTGCCTGTTGTGGGAGGCTGAGCCCAGTGGCAACAGTCAGATGGTGTCTGTTTTGAAGCAGATCAACAAGGGGGTTTGGGGTAACTTTGACATGTCTGTACTGGGAACTGGTCATAGAATGGGGGAATAACTGGTTACAGTCCTGAAGGGGCTGCTGAGTGGTGTGTACACAAGAGCCACCAGGTTTCATGAGTTTAGCAGGCAGAATCCCCCAGTATGGGCAGTTGACTCAAGCAAACAGTCCAGGCAGTCAATCAACTTGTGGCCAGCTGAACTCAGCCAGTTGCTAAGCAGAGTCACCATCCCCAATAGCTGTGTCCTCGTTACAGTTGGCCTGTCCTATACTCATCAGGGTTACTTAGGAAGGAGCTTGGTTATATAAAGCACATCACACAGGAGGAGCAGGGGAAACAGTTGAGATGTCCTGCAGGAGCTGTTCTCTGACCTTCTAACCCCAGGGATGCCAAACTAAGTCCCATGTGGCACTAGCTGGTGGGCTATGGGCTGCTGATGTTCTTCCTGTCCCTGCTGAGGGTTGTGCAGGACGCAGGGCTTGTGTTAAGGGCCCAGGCCTTCACGTGCAGGGTCTTAGCACCTGTGTGTGGGCATTGAGAGGGAAAAGGTGGTGAAACAGAGGCAAAATCAGGACTCTCCTTATTCACTAATGGTGAGGGCCAACTTGAGGAGAAACATTTTGTGCCAGCCTAGTTGAATAACCAACCAAGATAAGTTATTCATTAGGTTCCATTTCCCTTCTCAATCATTTTTTGGCTAATCATGTTTCAAACTGGAAAACTTAGTTACTAAAAGCAACTGTAGTTGATGAAACATTTCATCTACATTTCATATTCCCACCCCCCCTCAAATGGGTCTGCATTATCCAGATCAGCATTTCATTTGAGGAACTATTGAGTTTTAGGTATTTCTACGTTTTTATTCACCACTTTTGTACCTTTCTTTCATAAAGACGTCTGTTAAAGAAAATATAAGAGTGCTCACAAGCTCTCTTTAGCTTTTACTTTGTGAATGGTGGAGCTGTGTGAATCACTGTAAACTGAGTATAAGGGTAAACCAGTCTGTCTCTGATGCCAAATGTAGTGCAGGCATCAGGCTCACCAAGATGTGTCGCTTCTTTATTGGTTCTAGCTGTTACACAGACACATCAGGCAGGGCAGGGCAGGGCGGGGCGGGGCGGGGCAGGGCAGGGCAGGGCAGGGCAGGGCAGGGCAGGGCAAGGCGGGGTCAGGGAGCATGGGAGGCAGGCAAACCCCTAGTCCTCCAGGCATCTTCACTTTCTTTCTCTGGGCTCTTTCTCTAGGCTTTCTGACATTCACTTGTGTTTGTGCTCTCATGCTCGTGCTCTGTTCCCCTTTATCCCCTCTCTCCTAGGCCCAGGTGTGCACACTCACACACGTGCATACCCATTGGGCCAGGGGTATACACAATCATGGGAAGGGCCTAGTACCCCAGGTGCTGGGTATACAGGCTAATGGAGGAAAAAGCCTGACCAATTCATTTACCCTACACTAAGTTACTGTTATTTTCTAATGCTATTGAAAGTTAGTGTGCATTCAAGTGGGGGGACAAAGCAAAGAAATTATGTTCTAACCCCTCTTCTATTTATGACCCGGGTTTAAAGGTATGACGTTTCTTTGGGGCAATCTACATTTATACCTCCCTGCTGTAGGATCTGTTTCCAAATAAACATATAAGAGGGTCTTCCATGAGCTTTGGCTACACTGTTTTTTTCTTTTTTCCATTGGTAATAAGCTAAGACTTCAATGGATGCTTATTTTTGCCATTGTCTGAAACCTAGTTCTCAAACCAGAATCAGCAGATGTCCTGCTGACTTAATTGGTCATAGTCAATAAATCCACATAGCAACTCACTTCCTCTGGTTGCTGAGGGACACACTTTGCAAATAATTCATCCTGGAGAATTCATTAGGAAGCCATATCGTTAAGCCAGATATTCCACAGGAGCATCACTGAGATTTAAAAACATCACAAATCTCTGCTGAGCAGCTAGAACAACCACTAACTAGTTGTACTTGTTTTGAAATTTTTCCAAACCAAAAATGTTCCCTTTCTGTGGTATAGAGGATTGATGACTTGATCACCTATTCATGTGCTTGATCTTGTTCTGAGTATTTATTGTTAATAATTGTTCTTAGAAAGGGCTCTCATTGAACCTATATCAGCCAGTGTCCCAGACACAGGGGACATCCGAAGGGGGTGGTTTAATTAATGAAAGGACTATGGGTGAGGAGGGGAAGAATTGAAAAACCAACGTGATGGTGAAACAGCAGGGCCTAGCAAGAGAGGGGGCAATGATCACATTGGAAGGCGTGGAGAGGGAGTAGTTACCAGGACCTCACCAAAGGGAAGAGGGTGGGAGTCTCCTGACCAAGCTGTGGCCTCCCGTGCAGGAATCCTGGCAAGCACAGTGCAGCAGCCTGGAGTTAGGCAGTAAGAACCCTACGAAGACTCAGCAGACTTCTACTACTCCCTCCTATTGGTTTTCCATAATGGGAAAACAGAGAGAAGGCCAGAAGGTACATTCTTTAGAGGTCATCCTCCTTGAGTCCAGACCAGGTAGAGAAGGGGGAGAGAAGGGTGGAAAAAGAATCTGGGGGGATGATGGAGCTTCTTCAATGTAACTCACACTGGAGTGAAGGAAATTGGATATCTAGGCATCTGTGCTATTTCAGAAAACCTTGGGAGGCAAAGTATTTAGGTATTTCTGTGCTGGGGTGAGTCTCTGCAGGTGGTCATTGTAGCAGCTCCAGTAGGTTTCCACTGAGAACTGTAGTTCTGCTGTTGGTTGCGAAACTCATCCATGGGTTTGTGTGAGTTTGGAGTAAATGGCTCCCAGGAAATGACTTTAGAAGAAGGAGTCTGCCTTTGGGTGCCCTGTGGAAGCTGAGCTGAGTGCATTTGATCAGTTTTTTATTAGCGGTTATTTTCACATTTGGTTTTGAGGGCTTGAGTGTTAAAACCTAACATTAAAGTCTAAATCCATCTAGACTTGGAAAGAAAATCTAGATCTCAGGATAATCTTCTCAAGGCTGTTCTTGGACCATACAAACACTTGTGTAGTCATGTAACTGCATTTGTATCTGAAGCACATTTGCCTGTTGACATAGGTCTCTTCTGGGAAGTTTGTAGTTTCATTCCTTCTGCCTGGGGCTGTTCTTTTTTTCGGTTCACTCACCTCCTGGCATGCAGTACTGTAGCTCCTCTTCTTGGCTTCAAGGGCTTGTCCTAGTGTGCAGCTGTGGCTCTAAGCACAGTCTGAACACTCACGGGATAATAGAATGAACCAACTCAGTGCCTTGAGTTGCTCCATGGAAACCCAGATGTTGGTGTTAGAGGCCAGGAAAGGAACAGTATCCTAGAATTTCATAAAGAAAATAGAAAGTAATATGAGTCTATTTTTGGGTTTTCAGGAATAAGGAAGGATTGTTCAAATGAAGCTCCAAAAATGAAAAGCAATAGGCAAAACTTGACTGATTTCCATGGTGAAAGACACCATAGAGTTAATGAATAGGTGACAGAGGGAAGTATCTGATACGTCTAAAACTTCGTGAAAACAAGTGAAACAAGTCTAAAACAAGTGGGAAAAAAAGACAGATGTTGACAGTTTTATAGAAAAGTGGGCAAAGTACCTGAGCAGGTGATATACGGAAGAAGAAATACAAAAGGCCGGTAGATGGAGAGAGGCTCTAATATTGCTAGAGAAATACAAGTTTAAACAACAAAAGAGATCATTGAAACCAATTAACCTGCAAAAACTAGAAAGCGGGGTGCTGCCCAATTTCGGCAAGAACATGGGGAGCCAAGTCCATTGCCTAATGGGGAAGTATAGCAGTTTTGAAGGACAGTCAGGGACCACTTTGCCCTATTAAGGAAAATAACATTAAACTGCACAACCCAGTGGTTTTACTGCTAGGCATTAATCCCAAAGAAATTGCTGCATCAGTCCCTTGGGGAACATGTATGAAGGTTTTGTAGCATTATTTGAGGAGGCAGGAGTCAAATCAGTGCATCTCTCACAGGGAGCATAAACAGGCAAATGTAGTGGCTATAGCCATGGCGTCCCGTGGTTAGACCCAGGCTGGATGGCTGAGTGACTAAGGCAAGACAGAGAATGATACATAAAGGAGTTATGTAAATTAGGAATATCTGCACGCAAACACAAAGAGCAGTACCTATTTTGTAGGAACAGTGCAAAGGGGAAAATACATATTAAACATAAATCAGTAATTACTAAGGATGGAGGGTAAGGATTGGTCAGATAAAAGGAAATAAATAAAGTGAGAGAGGTCATAGAGCAATGATGATGATGTGCAGTGAACCAGAGAGTATGGTTAATTCACCCTGACAGTGAGGATCTCAAAATAAAATAATGTGTAACTGCTTACTTAAAATTTGAAGTTCATTCTCCAAATTGTTATGCAGGTGACCGACAGGCAAATGAAAAAAATTCTCATCACATATTATCATGGAATTGCAAATCAAAGCTACAATGAGTTACCACCTCACATGGGTGAGAACACTTTTGATCAGTAAGAGCAGAGACAATAAGTATTGAGGAGGGTGTGGAGATAAAAGAACCCTCACGCCTTGTTGGTGGGAATGTGGACTGGTCCACTCTCTCTGGAGGATTTAAAAACATTAAAAATAGTTTTACCATATGATCCAGCAATTCCATTCCTAGATCTCTAACCCAAGGATACAAAAACACTAATTCAAAGAATATAGGCATACCTGTGTTCATTGCAGCACTATTACAATACCCAAGCTATTGGAACAACTTTAATGCCCAAGGCCAGATGAATGGACTAAGAAGATGTGTATATGTGTACAATGGAGTACTCAGCAACAAACAGACAAACAAATGGGTAGAAATGGTAGGGATTATGCTAATTGAAAAGAATCAGAAAGAGAAAGACAAATACTGGATGTATTCACTAATAAGTGGAACATAGAGAAACAAAACAAGGGAACAGACAAAACCCAAAGCAGAACCTATAAATATGACTACAGAACTGAGGCTACCAGAAGGGGGGATGGTGTGTATGTCAGGGGTGGGGGGGGGGGGGGGGGGGGGGGGGGGGGGGGGGTGGGGAGTAGGGGGAGGGTAGGGAGCAGAGGGGAGGAGTCTCAGTGCACTATGGTAGGAAATTATTGCTGCTTTGGTGGGGCGGTGTGGTGTGACAGTATCCACTGTAGAGGTGTAAACATCTACCCAAAATCACTGTTACCACAATAAACTTTCAAAAATCTTGCCTCTTTTAAATACCCATTCCACCTCCAATTTAATTAAAGAATTCACATTCACATTCAGAACAATCAATGCCTTGCTTGATGGACTATGAGTCCCAGAGGGTGTTGCTTTTTGAGAACTTAGAGAATGAATAGTGGTTGTTATTAAAGAACACAATTATTCTGACACTTGCTCAAATGGTAAGGAAGTCTTTATTCAAGATTATCGCAATATGGGTGAGAGATTGGGCTCACTTTTGTGGTCAGCAAAGACAAAGGATTTATAGCCAAGGAACTGGGTTAAGGAATTGTTAGGTGGAAACTTATTAGAAGAGGCCATTAAGGATAGGGGTCTTCTGACTGAACTGACTTAAAGAGTCAATTGTAGGATTCTTGTTGAAGCCAGGGTGATCAGATAATGAGGGCGGGGAATTCTCTTCTCTCTAAATCAACTTAGCAGGATTCCTCTTAAAACTAGACTCTGTAAGATTGGACAAAGAAAGCCCAAGTTGGAGGTCAAATTGAGAAGAGAGCTCCTAGGAGTCTGGCTAAAGAAGGATCAAGGACAGTCTTTGTCATTGGCAAAGGTCAGCTTCTCACCTACCTTGTATTTTTGTAGTATCTCCAGCTCCTAATAGTGTGTGGTAGATGCTTAGTAAATATAAGAATGAATAATAATAGAAGCATCTTTATGGAAGATGCTTCGGTATGTGGGACCCTTCCTGCTGCAGATCTATGCTCATTCTTGGCATGCACTCCCCCAGGGCTCCAGAGTTTGGCCCTGACTGGCTGCGGGGCACTGCAGGCCTGGGAGCTGGAGGAGTTACTTGCTTCCAAAGGACAAAGGGTGTCGGAACCAGAAGAAGATGCACTTACAAGAGTTAGGTAGGAGACTGAAGTCAGGACCCCAAAGGTTGTCTGGAGGGTCATGAAACTGAGCCTTAAATTGTTCCTGAAGTCTCATGTTTGAGAACCTGGGGTGCCAGAGCACGCATGAGTTTGGTGGAAGGGAGATAGAAAGTTCTGGGGACAGTCACCTAGAGCAAACTCTGTGGTTCCTGACTTGCTTGACATGGTGGGCCATAGTGCTGGATGAGCTGGGTGTCTTGAGGGGCTATGGCCAAACTGAGTGGGGCCAGGAAGGACCCAGGATGCTGAAGGTTGCCAACCATCCTTCCACCCCTTCCTCTGCTTGTGTTCTTCAGAGTGGCTGCCTCCCCTGTGACAAGTGAGCAGAGTACCCCAGCCTGCTCATCACTCTTTGCTTTGGATCTTACCCAGGAATAGATGACTGCTGCCTGGAGCCTGGTGACTCTGCTGAGATCAGTGGGAGCAGGCTAGCTGACCTGCCTCTCTCCTGCTCTCTTGGCCTCCATCCCAGATGTGCCTGGCTCCAGGGCGGCTTTGTTTGCTGTTAACTAGACAGGGGCCAGGGAAGCCATGTCAGAACCAGCTATGTCTGCAAATTTGGGCACAGACAATTGCAAATAAGCTGTGTCCTATGTCCCCCAATTTGCACTCAGCGTGGCTCTGCCTTCAGTTCCTACCTATACTTTCCTGCCTCACTTTCTGCCCACAGTGGCAGGGTCTGGCTGCATTCAGACTGTGGGATGCTAATGACAGTGCTCAAGGTCAGGGAGGTGAGGAGAGTCAGGAAACCAGAGCGGTGGGACTCAAACACCTGCATGGAGGCCATAACTACAGTGATAAAGGTGACAATGCTGATGGTTACTTTATGTTAGACTCTACTCAGGGCTTTTATTTAATCTCAATTATATAAGGAAGGGCCTTTTCCTGTCTCCTATCTGTATTTGAGAATGTCGAAGCTTGGAGAGGTTAAAAGACTTGCCAGTGGCCACACAGATATCAATATGATAGAGTTTGGCTTTAGATTGGGGTGTTCTGATTCACATGCATATCCTTAACCATCATGTTATGAGGCGTTTCCTCATCCACCATTGTCTTTATTTCTAACACTGTATCTGTATCATCTCATTTCACACTCACAGAAACCAGTTGAGGTAGGGATGGTTGTTTTTATTTTATAGATGAAGAAACCACAGCTGGGAAGGTGACACAGCTAATAATGGGTGGGACCAAGATGGACCTGAGACCTCCTTCAGGTGTAGGACACATCCCTCTAATGAGGCAACATCTGTCATAATGAGGGGGCTATGGAGAGAACCCACTGTGTGTGCAGGTGTAGGGCCCATGGGGGGCTCCTCTTATGATGGTGTGATGGAAGTGGTGGGGCTTGTGTTGGTGGGGATGTGGCTATTAGAGGGCTTAGGGTCACATGACACAGACCTAGAAAATGTGGGCCAGGTCTGGAAGTGCCAGGTCTGAGTGAAGGGAGTGGCTGACGGGCTGGATCTCATCTTCTCCCTGGCAGTAGTCCTCCTCCTGCCGAATCCAAAGGAGTCTTGATCCTTAGATCCTTAAGACTTTGCTTTGAACTGGTCCTGCTCCTCCTTCCTGTGGGGCCCTTGGGATGTCCACAGCAGGGAGCTCCAGTCCTGATGGGCTCTTCCATTGCTCTTATGCCAGTGATTATCTTCCCTGTGTGTGCAGTGGGAGAGAGAGTGCCAGGACAAGGCATTTTTCATCTCTTGTGGAACGTGGAAGCAGGTTAAGAGATGGGGCTTCAGATAAGAGGAACACCTCCTCTCTCTCTAGCCCCCTCTGGCACACTAGAGGGTGGGCAATAGCACGTCTCTCACCTGTCACCCAGCTTTCTAACCTCTTTGGAATGTCCCCAGAGACATATGACCTATTGGTAATGGCTGTTGCCCCCAAAGGTAAATTTTCCTGTTATCACGCATCCCTGCATCCTCCCTGCTGCATGTCAGGTAGGCTTTGCTACTTCCTCATTACATCACTGTAACATTTCCTTGCTGGGGTATATAAGCAGCTTCACAACATCATTAAAGTTGAACCTGGACATGCTTCCCAGGATCCCCATTCTGTGGGCTAGCCTCACAGATTGCCATCAATCTCTTCCATCTCAATTTCTTCTTCATTCCACATGCGACCCCTAACATTCTCTGGTACTCATCATCCCTCAGAGGAAAGGACTGTATCACATGCTTTTTCCAAGTTATTTACAGGCCGCTTTCTTCCTAAGATAGCTTATGGACCAAGACTCACAAAGGTTTCCCATTTTAGAAAGGGACTCATTGGCCCACCGCTCTCTCTTGTCTCTCTAACCAAGCCCCGCTGGCCTGGGTCCAGCCCACCCAGGGCCAGTCCCTAGTTGAGGGGGCTGTGATGGTTGATTTATATGTCAGCTTAGCTGGCATTGTGTCTGAGCCTAGTGGTCTCTGAGGTGCAGGGGGTGTTCACCCCAAACTGTGGAACTTTCTTGGTGTGGCACCCCTATGGTTAATTGTTAGATGTTCCTCTTAGCATCAAGGCAAGGAACCTTTTCTACCACCACCTTGGTGATGTCACCTCTACCCTCAACTGTAAAATCTGAATTTGTAGTTTAAAACTTTCCATAATGAAAACTCTAGATTTCAGGGAAACACATAGGTGAAAATCTTGTGACCTTAGCAACTCTTAGTTCCAAAAGAATTCTCAGATTCAACACTAAAAGTACAACCAGTAAGAGAAAAACTGATAAATTGGATAAACTGATGTGTCACAATAAAAAAAAAATTGCTTGGAGAAACATAGCGTTAAAAATGAAAGCTAAGCTACATAATAGAAGAAAACATTTGCAAAGTATGTCTCTGACAAAGAAGATGTACCAGGATAAATAGAGAAATCTCAAAAGTCATCAGTAACAAAACAAACAGCTAAATTAACAACAACAGAAAGATGGGCAAATGATTTGAACACGCGCTTCCCCAAAGAAGATATACAGATGGCAATTAAGTCTGTGAAAAGATACTCAGCATCATTAGTCACTGGAGAAATGTAAACTAAAACGACAAATGAGATGCCTCCACAGTCTTTGGAATGGTTAGAACTAAAAAATTTTGATGAGACTAAGTTTGGGGAGGATGATGAGTGACTGACCTGCTCATATATCGCTGTGGGAAGGCAAAAATGATCCTGTCACTTTGGAAAGCAGTTTCTTGGTTTATGACGTCACACATAGGCTTACCACATGAACAAGCTATCCTTTGCCTGCTTACCCAGGAGAATTAAAGACTTAAATTTAGACAACAGTCATTATACAGATGTTGATGGCAGTTTTATTCATAATTGTCAAAATGGGATGAATATTCTTTATCCCTTCCTGGAAGGAGAGAGGCTGAAGCGCTGGTTTGAAGTCCCAAATTTTCCTAACTTTTCTAAAACCCAACCTGCCCTCCCCACCAAAGGGCTTTTCTCTGTCTTTGCAAACCACAAGATGCGTCCACCACTGTATTTTGGGGATGTGCAAGGCGTACACAGGAAGTAGACAAGAGCACAGGCAGCTGTGGGTGCCTGGCACCAGCCTTGACGGCCTCCAGCACCTGGCCCTCGCCCACCTCCTGTGACTTCACAGCAAATGATCGCAAGACCTGGGCATGAAGTGTTGACTCCCCTTTCCACCAACATCTTCACTGTTTTTCTATTTCAGATAATTGCCTTTGATGAACTAAGGACGGATTTTAAGAGCCCCATAGACCAGTGCAACCCTGTTCATGCGGTGAGTAGCAGGCACGGCTGGCAAGGCTGCCCAGGGGGCGTTGGTGGGGCAGGTGGGAGGAGTGGGAAGAGTAGAGTGGGCTTGGCTCCTGACTGCCCCCTGCCGAACTCAGGGTTGTTGAAGAGGCTTCTCTCAAGGATGCTGAGGTCTAGACTCATCTTGCAAGTCTTATGATGGTCCCCTTAATCCAGATGTTGTAGCTGTTAATTCCTTAAGGCTCCCCCCCCTTTTTTTTTAATCTTGCTATCTATGGTGAACAAGTTGGGAACCTCATGTGGCAGACCTGTTGGAAGATTGGGAGCATTGTTAGTGATCATTCCTGCCTACCCACTTCCTCCCCAAATCCCCCTCCCTCCCCACATCCCCCATGGCCTTTGCACTGAGGGAGATTTGCAGAGTGATTTATGTACAAAACTCCAGCCGGTCACCCAGGAAGCCCCTACTGGGTACCCACCCAGGTCCGAGGTCAGGTCACGGTTGTGGACTCTGTCGCCCCCTGCTGGTGGCATCTCCCTCAGCACGTGTGGCTCAGAGCCCTGCCCCGGCTAGGCTTGTCCCACCACACGCTCCCTCTGCCAGGATCCAGAGAGTCCCGGCACTGTGAGAGGAGGGCATCGCTTCTGTAGAGAGGCGTGGTGCTGGCTGTCTGGGTCTCGGGTTGGTGCAGAGCATGCTCCCCCCCCCCCCCCAGGAACCCAGGGTGTACGGACAACCTTTTCCACGCTTTTTCCAGACAAGCGCTGCTGTGTTCAAAGGATGGAGCGTGCAGCGTTCATGTCAGGGTGTCTCCCCTGCTCTCACTGGCCCTATATTTTGTTGAACTGCCACCCAGGCCATGACTTTCAGTGCTACGACAAGTTGTTTTTCAATAGTTTTGTTGATACTTTCACTCAGAATTGTAGAGAGAACAGCAGGCTCTACTAGTCCGGGGCCATGTTAACCTGGAAGGCTTTGCTGCATTTAGTTAGAGGGACAAAGGTCTCTTCTCCTTCTCTGCAGGCTCCCTAAGAAGTAGGCATTGAAGGAGGTCCCAGAAGACCACGTGGTGGGGCCAGGCTTCAGTGGTCCCTTCTGTACTATTATTGGAGTTGCATTTTTTTTTTATTTTTTATTACATGCTAGGAACTTTATATAGCTTTCATCTGTAATCCTCACAACAACTCTGCCAGACAGGCGTGGTCTACCCAATTTACAGACTTTGATCCAAGGACTCGTGAGTGGTGAGGTGAGGATTGGGAGCCAGCTCTGCCTGTCACCATTCTTGCCACCTACTCCATGTTGTCGCTAAGAGACTGGGTTTTGTAATGCCTGATTTTATCATCCTTTTGGCATCACACGCCGATTCTATGAAACAAAGCCAAACCCTTTCAGTGTCAACTGTGTAAAGTAGAATTTCCTTGCAAGCTGAAAGAATCTCTAAGACTCACTCAAGTACTAACTATATTCTGTGAAACTTATTAAATCCACTTTGTTTCCATCTGTCAACTTGCCACCCATCTGTGACAGTTTGACTCTGCTGGGCCTGAAAGGGTTTCATCCAGCATCAACTATCTTTCTGGATGTTTCTGTCTTTGGCACCAACATCACACACCTGGCTTGTCAATGTCTGCCAGGTGTGTGGTACTGCCCTAGTCCCAGAGAACACTTCCATTCCCGGATGCTGGGGCAATCAAATCGTTGCTTTTCATGTCCCCTGGTTGTTTGGGTTCAAACTAGAAAGCAGCACACGTAGAATGTGCAGAACCTTCTTGTATGACCTCAGGGAAAACGCCAGTGATGAAATTTTTCCTTCTGCTCAAACCCATCATACAAATTCATAGCCAGCCTGTTGGTGATTGGTGAAGTCAACGGGACATTTTTGTGAAGCTGTTTCCTTCTCACTGCAGCAAACTCCTTAGTTTGGGTTCAACTAAGAAAACCAGCACCAACATAAGTTCCATGGGACACTGGAACCATCAGTGCAAGAACTGGACAGAGCAGGCGCTCAAGTACTGTTTGTTGATGAAAGAATGAATGAATATTGAAGGGTGAGGTAGTGTAGCATAGAAGTTGGACTTCAACTTTTACTTCTGTTATTAAGACTACACTTCTAATTAGTTAATGAATTAATTAAGAAGCCCAGACATCTGATAGACACCCCTAGGAAAAAGAGTCTTGTTTCTGATTTAAGAAAATCTATAAAAATCCTAAATGGAAGAGTTTTGGAACCCCCAGGCTTTATGCTGTTATTCGCTGGCAGGAAGTTAAATGCTTTGTATGCCTCATTTATTCATCCTCAAGCTCTTTAGGACTCCGGAGAGACCCCAAAGTATCATTTCAGGATGAGGTGGCTTGAAATGCTGATTTATTGGTTGATAATGCCAACCCTGGAAGGACTTATGTTACAAACAAATGCTGATCGTTATGATGCATTTCTCAATGAATATGCATGTGGTTCATTGGTTCTTTGAATTCAAGATCCCCTGTACCTCCAGATATGGCTGGGCACTCTGACTGGACCCCCTTCCAGGAGGGAGAGGAGTTATTTTCTCCTTTGCCTCTAGTGTCTGATGTTGATTCTTACCCAGTCTATGGGCTGGAGATTGGACATCATTTTAAAGTACTGAGACATGTCTTTCAGCATGTCCTCTGGCTTGCTCCTGTGTCCTGTGCCACAGTCTTTTCTGCCTGGTACCTCATGTCTTTTCCCCATTATTTTCCACCTGTGCAACCTCGATGCCAGCCTCTGGTTTGTGTGTGTGTGCACGTACATATGCACGCACACACATATGTTGAGGAGGATGGGTCTGTCTTCCTAGTCCTGCAGGCGCTAATTTGTCCTGATGTGGGTTTTTTCCTCTGGGCTTAAAGGCTGCTCAGGAATCACTACATTTATGATGCAATTAGGGAAATTGAAGTATCCCAGCCACCTGTCTTCTCCAGATCCACGAGGAATCTCATTACCGTCACTCCTACAACAACAAACAAATTGCCTCGGTAATGAAGTGCACGGAGGTGCCACAGCTGTGTTCAGAGAAGTTGCTGCAGGAAAGGGAGGTGACAGCGTGTGATGTGAGCTTCATCATCTGCCCAGCCATGGGGCTGCTCCCTCAGCATCTGGAGGTGGACTTCCAGGCTCTTGAAAAGTCAGCCTAGCAGCTATCTTTGGCACCTGAGTTAGCCAGAGAGATTGTGGCCTCTAATACACTCGTTTTAGAAAAATAAAACCAACAGGAGAGAACTTTCTTTCCTGAGATGTTAATAGGGCATATAAGCTCTTTGGGGCCCTAGGCAGGGCCTTGGGGGGCATTCTTTCTGGAGGGCTGACTGCAGGTTTTAGGATGCTCAGTGAGGAGTGGAGCCCCCATTCCAGTCTGACCATCTGTCTTATCGGTGTAGGGAAGTTTCACCTGCAGAAAACAGAACAGACACCTCCGTTAGGCCAAGAGTGAAGCTCTCCTATGATTTGCTGGCAACTTCTGTTAAGAGCAAATAACCTTGGCAAGCTAAATTCAATGAAAAACAGAATCTCAGGTTAGGAAAAAAACCCCACCGGTGGGAACATGTAGGCTGTATGACCTGAGGGGTTTCTGGGGATTCTGTCTCCACTATGGGACTGAATCTGGGTTCTCCTCAAGCTCTTTCAGCAAAACCTCTAATTTCTCCTTTCCTTTCTTTCTGCTGCATCTGGATAGAGGGAACGGCTGAGGAATATCGAGCGCATCTGCTTCCTTCTGCGAAAGGTCAGTGCACAGGCCCCATGCCAGAGGTGGACACGGCACGCTCACAAGTGCTCCTGTGGCAGAGGGGGCAGGGTGACCCCAGTCCTGTCTTCTCTAGGAGGCAAATGGCGGCAGGGGAGGGGATGTTTCTGTCAGCGCTTTGGAAACCTACAGAGACAAGAGAAGCTAATTAAAAGGGGTGGCCATCTATCAAAGTGTCACGGCAGCACAGGGTATTTGCAAGTACCCTCTGGTTGAATGTAGAGGTTCTTTATCTTTCCACGATGATGGATGGCACTTACAGCTGAGGTTGCTTCGCAGCCTTTGTTTCTGTCCAGTGCTGGGTTTAGCAAAGCTCCCGCCCCAATTAGGGAAGTTTTTAACTGGAGGCTGGGTTTTCTTTGAGGTTTCCAGCCTGCCACTCCACTCTACAATCTGATTGACAGTGTAATTGGGACTGTCGGAGGGGTGGGATGGGTGGTATTATTAAAGAGGGAACCAAGCTTTCAGAGAGTTGGCTCTGAGTGGATGGACAGTAGGTTGCAGCTGCTCTAAACATACTCAGCAGCATATGATGCACGCATATTTATGTATGCACGTGCAGCAACTGCTTGGTGTCTAGCATTGCTCTGACATAGCCAGGGCATCACAGAGACCAGCCTGTCACTCTCCAGGCCTGGAAGTGTGTGTGTGCTTTCTATAGCCATGTGTAGAGAACAGCAACTTGCAGGTTAAATGAACAGTGTCATAGTCGTGTGCCAAAGAACAGCCCTGGTCTCAGTACAGAGCAGATGGATACTGACTACTCAAAGGCCACCTGTCATCGCCAAATGAGTTTTTGGGCCTTATGTGAATAGCAGGAAAACCAAATGCCATGACAGCATTGATAGAAAGGAAAGAATTTAGTCATTTTTGGTTTAAAATTTTTTTTTCAATAGTGATAAATTTCACTGGGAGCTTAGTTAAGAAGTCAGCTATTTTTCTAGCTAAGTACTTGTCCTTTCATGTTTTCTAAGAAACCTGGTACCAGAATTCCACATCTTATATATCACAGCACGGATATATGCTTCGGTAAAGAAAATACCAGTGATTAAAGGAGTCAAGAATGATTAATGAGGCCGGGCACGGTGGCTTGTGCCTGTAAGCTTCAGCCTATGAAGCGGCCGGGGCTACGGATCGTGGTTTGAGTCCCGCCTGGGGCCCGTAGCGAGACCTAGTTCCAAAAAAATAGCTGGGCATCGTGGCGCGTGCCTGTAATCCCAGCTACCTGGGAAGTTGAGGCTGGGGATTGCTTGAGTCTGTGGTACCCCAGGCAACGAGAACCTGCGGTTCCACGGGCAAAAATAGTGACACCTGTGGTTCCACGGGCAAAAATAGCGACATTAATCATTAAGAATAATTAATGACACAAGGGTAATTAATAAATTTATAAATTGTTTTCCCAGAGAATATTTGGATACCAATGACCTGCTCCAGCTTCTGTAGTCTTTGACTTGATTTTTAAGACTGACACACACGTGGGATAGAATGAATCATGACTAAGTGATAGCTTGTCTGTTTTAACCCTTTCTCCTCCATGCTAACAGCACCAGCCTAAGTCCTCTGGCAGGTCAATAGTCCACATCTATCACGTTTCAGCCTTGCTCATCCTTCCACCTTGTTTGATCATGGACTCTGACCAGACAGTTGGAAATGACCCCTGTGGCTGCCTCTGCTGAGGTCTTGCTGCCCACAGCCTTGAACTCTCCAAGGTTAAAATGTAGGATCTGAAAGTCAATAGACTGTGCAAGGATTCGTATTCCTCTTTGCAAATTTGCATATAGTTTGCATAGTATACGTTTCTATAAACAGTAGATGGAGGCATTTTACTCCAGGAAACAGTAGACTCTAGTACCTTTTTCTGGTTTTTGCCCTTTTCATTTGCCACTCTCCTTTTTTTCCGGACTACTGCTTCTGCTGCTACTGTGAAGCTAAACAGAGTTGCTATTCATTGTGGTGGGAAATACCAGGGAGAAAGTTCAAGGTAGATGTCAGAGGACATGAAATACTGACTTCAGGACTTCAGGTGCTATAACTGGTCCCATTGCATGTTCTTCAGCCCAGTGGTTTTATGTTATCCAAGAGGTCCTATGCAGGGGTGGTAAGCACCTCATTATTGACTTGTGGTAGAAACAAGCCACCTGCTTACAGCTTTAGCCCCCCTGCTCCAGACTCCTGCTGTGCATACATCTTACTTTCAATACTTGCCTCTTTCTCTTCTTCATCTCCGTGTCTGTACCCTGGACACTGAGATTGTTCATGTCAATGTCAGCATGATTTCTTTCTGAATGTAATTTCAAATTGTTGGCATTTCTGATTGTCTGGCCACTGAGATCTTATAGTTTCTCATTTTTCTCTTTCTTAGCTTAGTTTGGTAACTCTGTTCTCACAGACATATTTAGAGACTGGGCATGTGGGTCTCTTCTCCCACTATAATGTAAGTTCTAGAAGTAGTGTCTTTGTTCATGTCATAGTCCACTGAATATGATCAATATTTATTGAGGAATTTAATAAATGAGTGTTATCTTTCTGACACTTCTATAATCTAATTCCTTCTTGTTTGAAATACTGAGATCATCAACAATTTTTCATTTCTTCATTAGGTAGTGTCTATTATACAGCACAAATATATTTTACTACATTGACTGTTTACAATAGACTTATATTTTAAAACCAAACTCTATGTTGTATTTATTATTAGCCCAGAAACCTCTATCCTTTTTTTTTCTCCTATTCATTTTTTTCCTTGTATTTATGCTCTTTTTTTTTTCCTTGTCTTATGCCTCTGTCCCCTTTGTCGTCTGTATTGTCACCTTATTTATATCTTATCTCAATCAACTCTGGTTCAATCTGTTATAGAGCAGAGGGAGGGGTACCCTGGGGCCCCCACACCTACCTGCTCTAAATGGGTTCTGCCATCTACCACATCAAGACAGAACATACTCTAGTGTGTACGTCTTCAATGGAAAAGGACTTTAGAACAAGTAATATGCAACAATTAGTGTGCAATAGAGCGAAGAGAAAGAGAAAGAATATTGCTTCCAAATCAACCACCTAAAGTTATCCATCCACTCATGGGCAAATGCCCAGCTAAACAGAGTTGACCCAGAGCAGGACCACACAGAGGCCCAAAATTTTTCCACAAGTCTAAGGTACCTTCTGGTGGGAACCCATAGGAAAAGGGCAGAAGGGACCAGGCAAATCTGGAAGGGAAAAAATTAAATCAAAGTCACGATAAAGACCGCTGTTGTTAACCTCCCCATGTGTCTATTTGTTTCTTTTGAGCCTTTCCTTCCATGTCCCTGGTATAAGTCCAAGACTGAGAAGCAAGAGTGGCTTCTTATTCACATGTCTTTCTGCTCCATGTGCCTCCTCCATTCTTCTCTTCCTCTATCTCTCTCTTCTGCTTCTTCTCTCTGTCCTTTCTCCTAGTCCTTGCCCCCCTGCCTAGCTCCATCCTTCCTTAGGGTGAGGCAGGGATCTTACACTTGTTGTATTTTCAGTAGAAAGGCGGTATAGGGTGGTGGTAAATTGTACAGGCCTCTGCCCTGATTACCTGTGTAGCTCTCACTGTGAATCCACAGTGGGGGTAATAACAACAGCACTTACCTTATCAAGTTGTGAGAATTAAATGAGAAAATACATGTATATGTAACTCATAAATGCATGCATGTATTAAATGCTATTATTAGCCCTACCCTTAGCTCCTCCTTAAAACTAACATCTCCAAGCACACACTTGGGGTGACAGGCTGACATCATCCTTGGCTGGTGGCCTTCCTTCCATTTCTAAGCTAAGCACTGCTGATGGTTGGACAGCATTGCAAGGCAGGTAGATATGGGCACCTCCCTCCTATCTCTCTTCATGGACTTCTAAGTTCAGATTCCCAAGCTGTGAGTGCATGCTGGGGATGGTGGGGAGAGTTGATGGGGTCTAGTTAGCATCGCCACCTTCTGGGAACTGTACCTTCCAAGAAATTTCTTGGAACTCATCTCCTAAACACTCCAGAATGTGATGCATCTCAGCAGCTGATTGTTGTTAAACCACCTCCTCAGCTTTCTCAGGAGAGAGGAAGGGATTTTCAAAGTAGAACCATTTTTAGCTCTGTAATTATCAGAAAATGTGTTCTTTGGGTAATTGTTTGAACTGCAGGATTCCTGTGTCAACTTGTGCTTACGATTCATTCCTCATGGCAAGAGCCACTTGCTTCTTGCACTGTTCTGCCCCCAAGCATGTTGTGGACTCTGTGGGCTGCTGTCAAGTGTAAGACTGGGAGAGGGAAGAATCGTGGACCACAGAGGGTGGTTTGATGGCTGCTTTCAGGCAGAAGTGGGGAGGATACTCGGACTTTCTATTGCCTCTCCAAGTTTAGTGAATTCAAGTGAGAGCTCGAGATTGGCATGAGAATAAAGAAAAACTGTCTTAGTTTTACCCCAGGAAAAGTGACTATCATCAAACCTTGGGTGTGATTGTACTGAGCGGCTATAAGTTCAACTCACTCACATCCAATTAGACAACTGAATATCTGAGCTGGATTCAAGTTAGACTGAACCTGCCCGTAAGGAGGCACTTAGTTTCTAAGTTTGGGGTGTCTTTGACTTGACAGTTCTGTGCTCCTCCAGTTTGCTCCTTATTTTCCCAAGAGTGTGTTCAGTCTTACTGAAGGTTTCTGACAGCTATACTTGGAAGCAGCTCTGATGGATACATCATTTTTACTCTCTCCATTGAGTAGCAATGCAAGATGTGGAAGAGGAGGATGAGATGAGTGTGTGGAGGTTAGGGAGGAGGGGATTTGAGTTCATGGGGAAGGTATAACCAGGCTGGTAGGAGGGGCAGACACTCCAGATTTAATTCTGGAAGGAACATGGCTATGATAAGACTACATGGTGTGACCATTAGTGACCACATGTGCTCCTTCCCCTTTTGGGCTTCTTCAACCACAGCTCTCTTTTAGGGGAATTGTGATGGTGTGAAGTAAAGTGGAATGTGGTGAGTCCTAAATCCGCTGCAGAAATTCTATGACATGGCTCTGAAAGCAGGGATTGGAAGAGATGGGAAATGGATATGGCAGTCAGTTTAGTGGAATGATTGTATTATTGTTACCATTTCTTTACCCTTTCCTGTGTCTATGACTGGCTATGTAATATGCAAGACCCAGAGAAAATGAAAATGTGGTGATCTCTGTCAAAAGATTATCAAGAATGTTAAGACACTGGCATCAGAGCATTCAACATAAGATGGGATCTGTTGGAGCACAGAACTCTGTGCAATTCCATCAACCCTACCCGTGTCCATGACCTTTGCCCTATAATTTTGTAGTTTTTCCTGCTGGGGCCTGGATATGTTCTTCTCCTCACTGATGGTGGACTTGGCAGTGTGAAAGGAGTTGTCTACTGGCTCATGGAAAGGCACATGAGCGTGTACTGAGGTGTAAGGGTCACTGGGTGCTGACCTAGTGAAATCATTGGGTACTTCTGATGTTGTAAAGTCCATCCCTCTGGTGTGAGGAGCATGGGAGGCCTGGCATTTAGACCTGAGTCACATGCAGCTCAGAGCCCAGCCCATTAGATCAGGAGACCCTCGGTCTAGTTTAGATGCATGATCAAATCTGGTGTTTGTTGCGTAATGATTATTGATTTTAGGCACCGAATCTTATGAAGTCATTTCTTATGCAGCATCATGGCCATAGCTAACTGATACTATGACTCATGTGCTACTTTCATAAAGAGGAAAATCTGTTTTGAAAAAAGTGATTTTGCTCTCTTCCAGAGACCAGCCATTTGCTGACTCTGTGAATTTATAAATAGACAGTTTCAAGCTCTGTCCCAATTTCTCTGATTTAAGAGGAGGTTACTAAGTGCATTTATGTACGGGAACCCAGAGAAAGACCCAAGTCACTTTGGAGCACAATATTTGTCACGCATTAACTACTTGGAAGAATGGCAATGGTCCTGCTCTGTTTTGTTACTGACAGTTTCGTTACTGCCATGGGGATTGACTTGACTTCCAGTCATTTTAGCCTTTTAGGGCCATTCTTTCTGCAGGACTCTGGGAGAAAGGTGTATTTTAATTAAGAGACAGTACAGTGAGAAGGAGCACATAAATTCAGAGGCAGCTGTGTGGGATACCGTAGAGATGTCCTTGATGCAGAGAAGTTTTCCAGAGCACAGTTCTCTGTCGCTTGGTGGGTTTCTAAAGCACAACACAGCAATAGCTTCTCATGTTTCTTGAGTGGTTATTATCCTTTATAAAGATGAATTCTTTAATTCCCACAACTCTATGAGGTGGCCACTGTTAATAGCCCCATTTAACACATGAGGCATAGAGAGGTCAAGAGCCTCATATTTCCTAAGCTGGGATTTGAAGGCAAGTTCTCTGGCCAGAATCCATATTTTAACCACTACATTATAAGGGAAATTATCAGTTCTCTTTGAAACATGCTCCTTAAGGACCCTATGATAGTGAAGTTGCTCAGCTTTTGTGAGAGGAAGACATGGAGCTGAAAGTCACATGGGGCCTCCGGGACCCCATAAAATGCAAGGTTCACCACTGAAGGGGCCAAGTGGATTCCTTTAGGGCTCTTTTCTAATTCCACTTAACTTCTTGGTAGGATACTTTACCCTGGAGGAAATGTTTGAAGAAAAGTAAAAATATCCTGGAACAAAACTTGCAACTAGTTCAGAAACTGTGTCTCATGTATAATTTATTTTCAGATGTTTCTGTGGCAAACTCCTTGTTAGTCAGAGAGAAAGATGGGACATTTCACTTGCTGTGTAAATAGTGGTGCTGTCACAGGGTTGTTGAACTAGAAGCAGAGGGAGCTGGAGCAAGAGCTCTGTCCTCAGTTCACTCTGTTCTCCCCTGGAGCCACATCAGGCAAAACAGAGGGCTTCGCTGTAGCTCAGGTTTCCCCACTGGAACCTGGGTAGCTGATTGGTCCTATCTTTTTGAGTTCTCTCTTGTCACCATAATAGAGTATCAGACTGACTTATAACAACCACAATTTATATTTGTCATGATTTCATAGAGCCTATGTTGGTTCCACTGATTTGACTGGGCTTGGGGGAAGAGAGGGTGTCCTTCTGGTCTTGGTTGGGACTCGCTCGTTTGTTTGGAAGTCAGCAAACCATTAGCTAATCTAGGATTGTCTGAGCCAGACTGGTTGATTATGCTCTATATCTCCTCTCCCAGTGACCAGCTCAGGCTTATCTTCATGGTGTCACAGAGAAACAAACAAACAAACAAACAAACAAAGAAATGGAAATACTCAGGCTTCAGTTTGCATCCAATTGCCTAGTGTCCTATTGGTCAAACTGAGTTATGTGACCAAGCTCAGACTCATGGTAGGAGGGACTACAGAGTTACAGGCAAAGGGCCTGAATACAGGGACGCCATTAACTGGCACCTCAAATCCTGCCAGTGGAAGGGGATAATGATAGACGAGTTGGAAATTTTGCAGATTTTCTCCAGGATGGTAACATTAAGCTTCGATATGGGGGTGGGAGTGGGGACTCCATCTCTGTTGTAGCACTTACTGCACTATATTATTGTCTCTTTGAAAACCTACATTTTCCATTAATATATGAGTTACATGAAGGTGTAGTGCTATGTCTTATTCTCTTCAACTGGTAAATTTTGGGTCAATACCTAGAAGTGGAATTTCTACATAACATGGCTGATCTATTTTCAGTATTTTAAGGATCCTCCTTACTGTTTTTCATAAGGACAGAACCAATTTACATTTCTCCCAGAAGTGTACAAGGGTTCTTTTCCCTCCTTCCTGCACCTTTGCCAACGTTTCATTTTATTTTTATTTATGTACAGGTCATTTTCACTAGAGTGAGGTGTATGATATACAAGTATTTTCTCCCATTCTACAGGGTGTCTTTAGTGTAATGATAGTTTCTTTTGCTCTACAGAAGTTATTTTTCCCTTGATGCAGTTCCATTTGTTTATTTTTGCTTTTATTTTCCTTGCAATCGAAGTCAACACATCCCTGAAGCCAATCCCTGAAGTTGTGGAGTTATGTCTATGTATTTTATGGCCTCTGATTTTACACTCGTCTTTAATCAATTTTGAGTTTTTTGTGTGTATAAGAGTGGCCAAATTTCATTTTTCTGTAGTTATCTGTCCTGTTTTCCCAGCAATATTTGTTCAAGACTTGCCTTTCTCTGTTGTGTACTCCTGGCTCCTTTAAGGATAGATGAACTGTTCACATAAATATGTGTTTATTTCTGGGCTCTCAGGTATATTCCATTGGTCTCTGTTTATTTTTATTCCAATAGTGTACTGTTTTGATTACTATAGCTCTATAGCATAGCTTTAAGTCTAGGAGTGCGATACCTTCATTTCTTATCTTTTTTGTCAAGACATTTATCCATTTGTAGTATTTTGTGGTTTCATATAAGTTCAGTAATGTTTGCTCCATTATTTTGAGGAAGTCTATTGAAACTTTGACAGGGATTGTATTGATCTATAAATGGCTCTGGGTAAGATGGACATTTTGATAATGATAATATGTACAGTCTTTGTATCTTTTTCTATTTCTTTTAACAATATCTGATAGTTTTCATTGAATAGGTCCTTCACCTCTTTTGTTGTAATTATTGCTAGGTATTTAATATTTTTTTATGATATAGCAAATGGAATTGTTTTTGATTTCTTTCTCTTCATTACCCTTAGTTAGATATGGTTTTGTTGTTACTATTCTACCTGCAGGAATTTTCAGTAATTTCATAGAGAGAACACTTACAGTTTTCATTGAAAATTTGCTGCCCTTATTATGATAAATCATATGTTAACAGTTTCAGGAAGTGGCAAATATTAGTGTCCATTGTTCTTTGTGTTTGTCATTAGTGAAACTGGTAATTTCTAATCACTTTGCATATAAAAATCCCCCATGAAGATTTTCCATCATACTCTGTTTAAGAAGAACTTTTGCTCCTGTAGGTGCTGGATAGTTTAGTCATCTGCAAATGGGTGGCCAAGGTGGAGAAACACAGGAAATACTTGGTGACTTGGATAGTTAGTGGATGTGCTAATGATTCATAAGCATCTTCCCAAATGACTTGTTGGGGTCTGGAACTGTTAAAGGAGAGGAGAAAGGGAGAAGGGAGACAACCCAGAAAGGTTGGGAATCAGCAGATGAACATGCTCAAGAATCATCTCCCCAGCCTGCTCTGCCCTATATTTGGAGGGAACATCTGACTGGAGGGAATATAACAGAAGGTTGGTTCTAAGTTAAATGTGGGGCTGGCATAGTCAGCTTCACAAAGGGAGGAACTCCAAAGGTGGGGGGAGAAGCATGGAAACATCAGTGATTTTAGGATATATTATGGAGAGTGGTACCCAAACGTGGCTGTGCCTCAAACCACATCTGGAGAAGTTATTTAGATACAGATTCCTGAATGCCCAACCCTTGTGATGGTAATTTTACATGTCCATTTGACTGGACCATATTGAACCAAAATGCAGTCATATTATTATAAATGTTTCCTTAAGGTTTTTTTTTTTTTTTTTTTTTTTTGGGCATAACATTATTATTTAAATTAGTGGACTTTGACTAAAACAGATTGCCTTCTGTGACATGGGTGGGCCTCATCTAATCATATGAAGGCCTATATAGAACAAGATTGAGCTTCTCTAAGCAAGAAGGATTTCTTTAGTAGATGGACTTTTGTCTTCAGCTGAAACATTAGCTTGTCTTGTATCTCTATCTAGCCTGTGGCCCTCCATGCAAAAGTTGTACTTACCAAAAAATCCGGTGAGCCAATTTCTTAAAATCTCTCAATCTCTCTTTCTGGACATATATGCATATATATGATCAAGAATAGATCCTCAGCTGCAGCCCTATTTATATTTACATGTAATTATGTCTGTATCCATCCTCATAGTTTTGCTTTTCTGGAGAACTCTAATACAATCCCCTCAACCCTGGGAAGTTTAGATTTAATAGATTGTGGAGGGGTCCACTGTTAATTGAGTCTTCATAGCAACTGTGAAGTTGGATGAAATTATCTGTGTTTTCTAGATGGTGAATACCTGGTACAAGGTCACTCAGCTTATGGGTCTGGTTATGGAGCCTCTGCTCAGTCCCTTTCTCCCTGACTGCTACCATTTACTTCCATCCATATGAGCTGGTAACTTTCCATACCGGTTACAGAGCTTGTCCTTCTACTAGGGGCTAATCTCTGCAGGCCACTAACCGAGAATGATGATCACTCAATTTCCCCTGTAATCTCCACAGACTGTTTGGACTAGAGAAAGTAGGCCACTCAACTTATTGCATTCATTGGCAAAGTTGATTCTCAAAGCCTGAACTTCTAAGCAATAAAGATTTATGAAGTTGGCAGTTTTGCTTTGAAAACTCACTGAATCATTGACCATTTTGACAGAAATAATTTGGTTTTCTATAATACCTCTCCTTTCATTAATAGAAAAAAGAAACTTCAGGTATCATAGGATGTGTGGGAGGCAGAAAAGCATATTAGAATGTGATTCTGCTGTGGGTCAGAAACCTGAGAGTTTATGGATGAAATACAAGGAAGCTTGCTCTGTCTAGAAGGGCTGGTGGTTCTAGTTGCTGCTGGTGGTGGTGTTGGTGGCAGGGTTTTCTGCCTAACAGGGTCTTCCAGGGATCCAGACTGGGTTCCTGAGGAGATCGCCATGATATCTTTTCAAGCAGCAGGTGGAGGAGAGCAGAGGAAAAGGGCTATTTCTATGAAGTACATGATCTAGAAGTTGCACATATTGCTTCCACTTAACTCACTGGGCACATTTGGTCTTATTTTGAGGTGCTGTATGCTCAGTTAAGAACCAGGGGTTTATTCCAGAGAGAAGGGGGCATGGACACTGGAAGACAATTGCAGATCTTTGTCTCAGGAGGGAATTTAGCCAGTAGAGTGACTGGTGCAGGGCACCCAACTTCTGGCATGTTTTGGCATGTCCAGGACAGAATGAGGTGGGGGTGGGCACACAGAGGAAGGAGAGGGACTATGCATAGGCATTAGAAGTTAGGGTGATATTTGATGGTGCCCAGAGAAATATGAGTGTCTTGGGGTTGGAGACCGGAGCTAAGGGTTTCTGGGTGTTTACCTTGGTGGGTTCCAATGAGGACCACTCTAACCTTTTTATTCACACAGTTGGAACTCATTTAGTACCTGCTATGTACAAAGCCCTATTATGTGCTGAGAGGGATGTGTGTTCTTGTGTGTGTGTGCATGCATGTGAACATGTATGTGTGATGGGTTAGTTGTGAAACCATGTTAAAAGGAATCCTTGTTTTTCTCTGAATTCCTGTGTGAGTATCTCTCAGTTCTAATCACACCATACCTTCTATTAAGATTGTTTATATAGTATCTCACTCAGCTGTATTCTCGAAGGTAGGGATCATGTTCTCCTAATTTCTGTATCTGCATTATTGCCCGGTGTGGTGTCTGATTCATGTTAATTAGCTAAATGGATTAGTGAGCATGGGCTTGGCAACCACAGAAGGACTTGGACTGCTATTTTCATAATGCATGAGGCAGATCCTCCCCACCGAGCATCAGATTAAGCAAGTCAAAGAGACCAAAGAAAGGCCAGTTACAGGCGTGATGTGCTCTCTCCTTAGCACCCCTCGGAGCGCAGTGGGGGAGCGAGGAAATGGGAGTGTTTAGCGAGCTGGTTCTCAGCCTTGGCTGCACACTGGAATCACCTGGGGAGTTTAAGCAAGTGTTGCCTAGGTCCCACCCCCAGAGTTTCTGATTTCAATGGTCTGGAATGCAACCTTGCATTGGGGTTTGGAAAGCCCCTCGGGTGACTCTAATGTGCAGTGATGCTGCAAATCACTGAGTTGGCGGGTAAGCCAGGCTTCAGCGATGCAGGTGGGAAGGCATTTCCGCATTCTCATTGTCCCAGGGTATGATTTAGAGAGCCATAATTTTCTAAATCGTAGCAGAGTAAAAGCAATCATTTGCTCTTGGGTGCCCAAGTGGACTGAGGACTTAGTGCCCAATTTCTTCTTCCCAGGAGAGGCCAGAGCAGCTGGAGGGCTTGTTACCAGCAATCCGCAGGCGACTGACTCTTCTCAGTGGGAACTTTATTTCCAGGTGCTCCTTTCCAAAATGACATAAGAAGTAAAAAATCTGTTTTTCAGCTCCTCAAAGACTCACCTTTCCAGATACTCATTCTTGCCCCTCTCCAAATTGCTGAGAAAGCAAGAAATGTTTCTGGGTCATGTTTCTAGGCCACAAAATGTGCCAATATCACCAAATTTTAATAGGTTTATATTTCCCATGGCATTACCCAGTTTCTGCCTCCCTTAAAGTCAGCACAGGGCCATACCCAGGCAAGGCCAACAGAAGGGCTTTTGACTCTGACAAGAATTCCTATGGGCTCCTGACTTGTGCTGAATTGATTCGTATGCTCCAGATGTATCTTCTCCCCATGGAATAGCTGCACTGCCACGTAGTCACGCTGGCTCCATTTGCGACTTATATGGGATTTGTTATTCTTTAAGCAATTTGGGCCATTGGTCCCCTTCCAGCGCAGAGTTTCACTGGCTCTGATTCCTAAGCTGTCTCTATAGCACAGACAATTACAAAACACACGGAGTTATGTTTCATTAGGATAAGACCAGGCAATAGACAAGGAAATGCACTGACTAAGTTAAATGTGCTATACAAATGCAAAGTGCCATTATGCTACAGGGATGGAAAAGCTTTACTGTTCCCTTTCTGTATCTGCCAAATGGGCAAAGTGATGATGAAATTCTGGAGGACAATGGTCCCCAATTATAGCACTGGGAAGTGGGTGGAGAGCACGCAGCCACAGCAGTTTCTGCCATTGTGGCCTTTTGATGGTTACATCACAGTTAGCGCTCAGTGCATCAGCATAAAGTAGTGCCAGTACCACTGGCAACTTGGTGGTGATCAAATAAAGAAGCCCCTTAGGTAAAGTCCCTGCCCTTAGGTAAAGTTCCTACACACACACACACACACACACACACACACACACACACACACACGTTAGAGATGACATTAGCAAAGTACATCCGTGAAACAAGCAGCCATCTCCTGCAGCGTCTGCACCATTCATTTCATGTCAGCTAGCCCGTGACACTATGTGTCTGTTTTTGGGAGTGGTAATGTCAACTCGTAGTGGTGGTGGGTGCTGGGTTTTTTCAAGTCACTGATAGAGTGTCTTAATCACAGATATTCTGGACTTTAAGAGGGAGGCAGCCTGGCAGAAGAGTCAGGGGATGATAATTTGTAAACTGTTCTTTTCCTTAGGGGCTGAGAGATTGGTAAAGGCTGGAGGTCTCTATCCCACTCACTGTTCAACACTAGCCCAGCTGTTTTCGGCACTGCTGTGCTGGTGCAGGGAACAAATGAGTGCCATCAGCTACATGATGACTGTGCTTTACTGAGCATTTACTCATGCAACTCCTGGCAGGGGAGTGATAGGGTCCTGAGATGCCAGAGTCACATCTCTTGCCCAGGTGTAAAGAGAAAACCCAGTTCTTCCCTACTAGGTCTTTCTTCCCTGTGAGTCTCCTGTGCACAGAGCACACTTCACTTCTGACGTGTGTGTGTGTATTCACCAGATGTGTGGGGTTCCCCTCTTCATCAGGCAGTTCACCAACTGGGTATCCTATAGTATCTATCTGTCCATCCGTCCATCCGTCTGTCCATCCATCTGTCTTCCAAAAGGGCAGGTTTATTACCAAAAAAAAGAAAGGAAGTGACACTTGCACAGATACAAGTGGGCAGGAAGAGCTGCCTTTGAAGGGGACAGGTTGTGAAGAGAGACACCGGTGTAGACACAGGTCGGGCAACCTTAGGATGAGCTGCTTGGGTAGCCTACATGTCCCTTAAACCTGGCACCCGATGAAGGACTCAGCCCCAGGAGACTGCCACCCCCATTCAGATGGAGCAGCAGGCTCGGGTTACCTCCATGCTTCTGGCTTTCTGACTGGAGATGGGAGCTTCAAACACCTCCTCCTTGGGTTCTGCTCATTTGCTGGAGGGACTCACAGAACCCACGGAAACACCCTGATAGAGGAATGCAGATCTATAAAGATAGACAACTCCACGAAGAGATTCCTAAAGTGAGGCCTGGGGGTATTCCTGGTACAGTAAATTCTGTCCCCTTGAGTTTCTATCTGGAAGACTCCCTGTACTATTGGGGTCTTTATGGAGACTTCCTTATGTAGGCATGCTCCATCATTAACTCCATTTCCAAGCCCTCTTCTGTCTTTGGAGAATGAGGAGGGGGCAGATAGAAAATGCTGAATTTCTGATTAAGACTTAGTCTTTCTGGTGACCAGACCCCAACCAGAAGCCTACCCAAGAGTCACCCCAGTAGACCAAAACATACTTCCTGTGCTCTTACAACTCAGGAAATCACAAGAGTTTCAGGGGCCCAGTGCCGGGAACTTGGGTGGGGTGGAGGGAGGGTAGAAACCAATATGTATTTTCTATTATCACCTAACAGGTCACTGGGTAGAAAGTACCAGCTTGGAACTCAAACCCAGCTCTGCCTCCGATGCTCCTGCCCTTTCTGGCAGGTCTGGTGCCTCCACACGCTGAGGATTAGGAGCAGGTCTGCCTGCCTTCCTCAGGATAGCCATACACTCTTGAGTTTCCCAAAGCCATGTGGATACCACCCTCTGCCAACTAGCGTCTGTCTGTTCTATGACTACAAGTACGTCAGCCACAGGCACGTGCGTGCTATGCTCTTCTCTAGTCTTGCTACTGGCCCTTCCCAGTGATTCTTACCCTCAAGTCAGAGTGAGGCCATGGGGTCTGGACCAGAAGCCCTTTTAAGATACTAATGGGAAATGGATGGCTTGGGCGAAACACCTTCGGAAGATACTCCCCCCTTCTTAGGCTGGCCCTCGGGAGCTGTGTTAGTTTGCTAGGGCTGCTCTAACAGAGGACTGTAGATGGGGTGGCTAGGACAATAGACATTTATTTATTCAGGGTTCCAGAGGCTTGGCATTCAAGATCAAGGTGCCTTAGGGTTAGTTTCTTCGGAAGTCTTTTTCCTTGGTTGCAAAAGGTGCTATTAGCCACCTTTTCCCTGTGTCTCCACATAATCATTGCTCTGTGTGCTGCATCCTAATCCTTTTTTCTTATCAGGAACCCCAGTCACATTGGATCAGGTTCCATCCTAATGACTCACCTTGAAAACTGCTTTGAAGACCTCATCTCCAAATACAGTCACATGCTGGGGCACTGGGGATGAGAATGTCAATACAACACATCCTTGAATAATGCCATTTCATTCAACATCGTTTTGTTGATGAGGGGGAAAAGTCAATTTCTGGCTTGGTTCCCTGTAGGGTTGGCATGTTCTCTCTATATCTGTGTGGGCTTTCCCTGGGTGCTTGGCTTCCTTCCACATCCCAAAGATGTGAAGCTTATTGTTCCCCAAGCTGCCAGGAGAGACTAGCCACTGAAGACCCTGGACTGGAATAGGTGGGGTGGAAACGAATGCTCAGTACAAATGGTTGTTGATATTATAAATGCTTTTATGGAAACAATTCGTTGGTTAAATGAAGTGACTGGCCTTGATCTTGACTCCAGTTCATTGGTGAAGAGCACACAGTAAATAAAGATGTGGTACATATACACAATGGAATATTACTCATCAATTAAAAATGACAAATTTGATGAATTTGAGATAACATGGATGTACCCAGAAGAAATCATATTAGCAGAAACAAGTCAGAAAGAAAAAGACAGAAACCAAATGGTTCCACTAATATGTGGGACATAGAAAAAACGAACAAAGGCCAGGAGGAAAAGTTAAAACAAACTAACAGCCAAGTTAAAGAACACAACTGGCGGCGGGGGGT
>PVHY01011909.1:0-46302 GCA_004024945.1 Uropsilus gracilis
AAAAAAAATTGCCAAAATAAAAAAAAAAAAAAAAGAAGATCCAGCAAAAAGCAAAGTTAATATGGTCCATGTATTTGGTCTCTCGTTATCTAGATGAGTTTTGAGAATGTCATGTTTATGCACTTTTATCTATCTTTATAGTAACCCACATTTTGTGTGTGAGTGTTTTCTGCATGATCAGTACAGGTACACTATTACACAACTTTCTGAGTAATTTTTTTGAGTTGGTATTTAATCCAGGACATAAAGGCTATGTTTCTTGTTTCAGTTTGCTCCATATATATTATCAATTAAACAAAAAGTTCTCGTTAAGAAAAAAATATTTCTTCCTTTTAATCAAATTCTTGGTCTTAAAAAAAATACTTGACCTTAGCTTTGGGTATTTATTGTGTAAAGTGTCTTACTGCAGTTGACAGTGTCAGCTTAATTAGTTTGTAAAGGAACTCCCTTGGTATGACTGATTCAACCTTTATGAAGTTTTACTCAATAATTTCTTTTAACTTTGTTTCCCCAGAAAGACCTCTCTTTGGGAGTGGCTTATTCATTCAAAGAACTGGTTAGTTAGTTAGCCGGAATAACTGTCCTTTATCAATATTTACTAATTATAGTAATAATTGCTATTAATTAGCACTTTTCAGTACCTTGTTAATCAGTATTTTAAAGCCTGTTTTTTTATATCTAATTCTGTTTTACTAAGAACTTGCTTTCTACATTGTTTTTCTTAAAGTTAGTAATATTTTAATTAATGTAACATTTCTAGATTTTACATGGTTGGAATTTCTTTGAAAACATGGCTAGAATTATTTAATTTATACAGAAAGGAGAAATTAACATCTCCCTCAAATAAATGATGCAACCATATTATATATGCTACCATTTACAGACACTCTAAAATTGGTCCATAAGTTTACATGTTATTCTTACATAGTTTTTTGTTTGTTTGACTTCTGATCAGTTGATCATGCCTAAGAAATTCAGTTCTTTGATGAATGAACAACTGCATAATTTTAATTTCCCCTTCAACTTACAAGTTAAAAAATATTTACAGTAAATTGACTTAATTGTGAATTATAGACCCTTATTTACTATTGGGGAAAACTGCTCTATGTGCTTTAGCCTTTTACTATTTTTTCCAAAAATGTAGTTGATATCTCCCTCTGCTGTTGTGGGTTGGTGATTTAAGTGTATGCCAAACAGAAAGCTGTCAGAAATTGCTGTCATAGAAGGAGCTTGTTTTGAAGAGTTGAAATTGACAGGGTCATAAGACCCATAGCTGAACACATGGTTATTAAATCCAACAGAATAAATGTAAGTACTAGAGTCTGTCTTTCATCCTTAGTGAAAATGAAAAAATTAGATTAAGAAAAAGTTTCTTCCGTGTGTGTGGGCATTCATTTCAGCTTGTAGTAAAGAAATGGGGAAAGTTATTGCTTGTTGTGCACTATTCATGGAAAGTCAATTTTTCTTTTGTGGGCAAATGAAAGTCTATCATTTTGTGTCACATAGAGCAGAAAACCAGTAAAAGCACTATTGATACCACAGAATTCTTTTCAATTCCATCAATTATTGATGTCACTTTGGATAATATATTATTGCTGGGTGGTCTGGAAACAAGGTGATGTCTGTAGCTAATTTCTTAAATGTACCTACATTTACTTATGGTAGACTTAGAAATAGTGACTCAATGATTAGGGTGACTGTGATCTCTAAAACACCACATTGCTAACTATGATATGCAATAATAAACGTCATATGCGAAACTGCTCATCTAGTGCAATAGTAGCGGAACAAATGGTTCACTTTAAATATCAAAATTATGATTTAAATGTATATTTGCATTTGGGTTGTAATTTTGCTAGCTGTATTTTCCAAAAAGGAACTCAGCATATGGATGATTTTTTCAAACCTGGAACAATCCAGATAGATTGTTCCTAATTTAGCTTCTTTCTTACCTTGATGAGGCATCCTTTGAGTTCCAGATACTTCCCATGTGTTCAGTTTTGCAAGTAGGTCCTGAACTCCACCTCTACCCACCCTATGTCTTTTAAGAAATGATTGTCTTTTTAAACCACATTCAAATAAACATTCCTGGTACTCAGTACAACCTGATTCTGATTATGTAGCTTACAAAATTCAAGGGATCAAATCACCAGCAATTTGCTTTCCAGAGTTGCTTTCTTAAATCAGTTTTTAAATAGATTTATGTTGCCTGTGGATATAAAGCAGTAGAGTAAAACTAAACCTTCCTGATTTCCAAATCAGCATTTAAAGAGCTATAACTCATATTTAATGAAGAAAAACAGCTAAATAAGCATCCACAAGTATTTAACTAGAGACTTTATGCTCATAAAGTTTTTATCCCCTGCTAAAAGCCCCTTTACTATATCTTTTTATTATACTTTGATGCAAAACGCTAAAAGGAAGTTGGATATTGTTAGATGACTATTAAATTATAAGAGAACAAATATTAAAAATAAATTTCAGCTCAGTTAACTAGGACGAGACTGGCAATTTTCCTAACTTGTGCTCAACAATTTAGTTCTCCAAGAGAAAATGTTTTATTGCCAAAAGAACATGAAACAATATTGAGGCCAGATGTCTTTGACCTTTTGTGTAAGAGTGAAGTACTTTCTATTTCAAGGTATGGCATCCTGTTTATAAATAACTACATTGTAGTTAAAAACTGACTGCTTTACCTGTGAATTTAGGTTTGACCATTTCCCCTGAAAGCATTGGCTCTTGAGATCTGCTTGCCTGAAGGCAGAGTATAAAACTGATAGCATAATGTATGTATATCTGGGTTTGGCAGCTCAAGTATACATGCCTTGAATCTCCACCATTGAAAGCATCCCATTTCAATGTCAAAGCCAAGATCAGGACTAGTTGAAAAATACAATATTTGAGAACTTACTGAGTCCCTTAGATATTTTCATTGGTTATGGGTCTCAGTTTTGCTTCACATTTCATCTTATTTTCTAATCTGACCAGAATGAAAGAAGAATATAGACATATTCAGAAACTGAATTAATAAAAATGTTATTTTAGATAGACACTGAGGTGTCGGAAGAGTTGGCCACCATCTGCGTGTGCTTATAAAGGGAACATTCTTTATGTGGGCACAACTAATGTCTTTCACATTCCAATATTCCAGGAAAATAAAATAACATCATTTGTCTCAAATTTACTCGGTTACCTAATCAGTTCAAGCTCAAAAAAATCCTCCTAGAATTAAAGGCATTTATTAGATTCTTATAGTTCCAACTCTTTATGTCATTCTACGTAGAAGGTTGTACATCCAATTGTTTCGAAGAACAGGAAGAGAACAGCTTCACTTTTTAAAAAATGTTTGGTATTTCAGTCTTGGAAATGCATTTACCTCCCATTTCAGAAAGGAACAGCAGTTCTCATATTACCACCTTGCTTTCATTTCTATTGGGGGCACAGTTTTTATCCTGCAGATTTGTTTTCTTAAAGTATAACTGATGTATATTTACAGCGTCATGGCTCAATTTTGATACATTGTGAAGTCATCATCATAGTAAATTCAGTTACAAATTAGATGAGTTTTCAGTTGAAATCCAGAATTTCATATAGCTAGAATGGACAGAAAGAAATAAAAGAAAAAAGGAAATATTTCCTTGTGATGAGCACTCTTAGATTTACTTTAACATCATATACATATCACACAATGGTGTCACTCTCAGCCTTACCCTACAGCAACCCTCCATGTTATCTTGCACTTGCCCCCTTCCTTCAGCCTCCTCTCCCCCACTTCCTATGATAACCACAAATCTGGTTATCTTTTTCTACAAACCTGAGTTTGGGATTTCCAAGACCTACCATCCTTGTCTTGACTTCTTCCATTGAGCATACAAAAAGGCTGTGGTGTGGTCATGAGCAGTGCCCACAGACTAGGTGAGCCCGAAGGAACCTCCATACACTCAGGAGCAAAGTTAATCTGACCACTGATTCAAGGCCTTGTGCAAAAGAGGGATGACTAAACATCTCCTCTGTTGATCTCTGAAATGAGACCAGTGTTACCCAGTGGACAGCCATTCAGTGCATTGCCCAATGTACTAGGGCCCTTTAGAAAATTGCACTGAGCATAGTTTTAATGAAGAAATGGCCCATGGAAATTGAGTAGGGGTCTCTGGGTATTCCTACATTAGGACCAATGCATCATTTTCTTCGGATAGTGTAAGGCCCCAGCAGGAGCATTTAGGTCTGGCATGGGGGCTGCTTACTGGTATTGCTTGTGTAGAATGACTCACTGCATCTGAAGGAAATCTGCATCTACTGACCTGTCCATTGTCTTATGAGGATGAAAAAATTCCTCAGTGTCAAAACTCCCAGTGGGATTATCCTCACTCAGATACTGCTGAAAACATGCACAGTACACTTGAGACAACAGTTAGCATTGAGCAGTTGGTGCTGGTGTGTTTAGTGGGCATTGCAAAACTACCTCCTATTCACAGAGTGCTTATCATTGACATGAAATGAACACTTCGTATGAGTGGAGCAGGTGCAACCCTGGGAATCCACCGTATGACTACATTAGTTGAGTTCAGCATTCTCATGGAATGATTTTTAAGAAATAGCAAAGGTAACAGAAGGGTGATACATATGAAGCTTTGACACTGAGTGATAATATGCTATATATGCCTTGCATCTGATTATGAAAACTATATGTTCATTACAAAAATTTGGAATATGTAGAAAAAGTCCAAAGGAAAATTTCCTTACAACCTTATTATATGTATCAAAATATATGTACTAACTTTTTATGACATTATGTGCATGCACCAAATTCTGATTTCCCTTCAGTGCTTGAGGAGTTTACATAGCAATAAATGTACTTCTGCAATACTTTCTAAGTTGCTTCTTTGTACAGTGAAGGATAGATTGTACCTTCTGTGGTAAATTTAATGTAGTCTGTATACAAATTGATTTTTAATGATGTACACCTGAAGCTTGTATAACATTATACTGCAACATTGCGTCAACAGAAAATAAAAAAAAATCAATGGCTTCATAACTTTCTGTATTGATATGACATGATTTATTTAACCAATTCATTAGTTATAAACATTTAGATTATTCCCAAATTTATTGCATAATAAATAATGCTGTACTATGAATAACCCTTTATAGAAATCTTTATGCAATTTCTGCTGCTGCTTCAGAATAATTTTTAAGAGCTAATGATTTATAACAACCAAGTTGCTCATTATAATGGCTTTTAATATTGCTAAGTTGCCTTCCATCAAGGTCATAACTAATTTTCATTCCCATAAACATATTATGAAAGTTTCTGTTTCCCATTCTATAAGCAATCTTAAGAATTCTTAATTTTTGAAAACCAATCAATTAATAGGCAGGAAAGACTATTTCACTTTTAAACTTGCCAGTTTGAATACTTAGGTATTGACTGGTTTTCACATGCCTATCACTACCAAATATACCTTATTGGTGCACAGCTTGCTTCTGTCATCTGCCCAAGTCTTCCCTAGAGGGTGATTGCTTTATTCTTATTGACACTAAGGCCTCTCTAGTGCTATTATTAATATTAATAATACTGACATATCTTTTGTCATATGTGTCAAATATTTTTTTCAGTCTGTGTTTTGGAAAGGGGTATTTTTGAGCAGGTTTCTGCTTCCGCATATCACTAATGATAATTCTATGATGGATGTGCACAGTGACTCAGCATTTGTGAGAAGGAAGCCTAGCAGGAAGTGTGGTATCAGACCAGAGTTCATGTATATACTGTGAGCTCAGAGAGGGAGCAAAGAAATTACTGTATATTCTTGCACAACATTTTGATAACCGTGAAGAAATTTTTCAGAAAGCATTGGGCTTCTAACAGTGATTTAATGTATTTTGCACACATGCAATTTTCAGTGATGCCACCTGAAACTTACATAATGTTACAATGAAATAGTACTTCAGTAAATTAAAATGAAAAAAAAATTTCTCCTTAAATGGTAATTTGTGGTGGGACATGTTAACAAGAAAGTGATATGTCAGGTGAAGTTGAATAAGCCTTTCTGAATGTGATTAAAGATGGCAGCTGGTGACCTACATTCCTTCTTAAGGACATTCTGTTTTTGCATATTATTCTATAGTTGTCATTGACCTTTAAAAATTGGTGAACTTTCAAATAAAGGTTTTAGAAAGATTCATTCAAAAAAAACCTCCTAATGATGCTTGGAGTGACCAGGGACCCCTATTCACTAGCCTGTTGTGTACACAGCATTAATGATGGTCCTATTTCTGAAGGTAGGGCTTTTGGCCACCAACATTGTCTGTCTGTCAGCTTTGTTTTAAGAAGTTGTTTTTCTCTTGAGTTCTGACTCTTGCTGAAAAAAAAATCTGATCCTCTCCTGGGAGACTTGCTTATTTACTTTAACTGTCTTATCCATTATTCCAAGGACTTTGGAACCTTTAGGGAAATGGATATTGCATGTTCTATCATGGCAAATAAATTAATTCTAATCAAGAGGTTGTCACTTTTTATTCTGTTTATTGAGGGCCAGAATATAGAACTGACTTCATTCAGTGTTCATAATAAGTTCATTATAACAGACACAAATGCAACATTGTCTTGAAGCAGGGTTCATTTCTTAGCCTCATATGAGTATGTGTCATTTGTGATAGCAAAAGAAATGTATGGTCAAGAGGGAAAATGTTAATAGATGGGACATTTTTGTGGTAATGCTAGTAAAATTTCATCTTCTCTCACTCCTTCCTTATTCATACAACATAGCAGATTCCTTTTTTAATCACTGTATACACCCCTGAAAAATGGAAGCCAAAGTTATGTACCATACAGAAGTATTGTGAAGGTTAAAAATAATAAAATACTTATTAAAGTCATATTAAAATTAATATATTTGTATCGAAATTAACATAACCCATTAATTAATTAATGATTAATTAATTATAATTAATTAATTACAATGTATGATTATAACTAATCATACATTATTATACATATATTAGGTATTATAATTAATTATAGATGGTTAATATTTAATATATATTAAATTAAATATTTATATGAAAATTAATATACAATAAATTATTAAAATTATAAAAATGATAGTAAAATAATTAATATTTTGAAAACTTTGTAAAGTATTTCATGAATGCTAGGTACAGAGATGATTATTTGGAGTTGAAATATATCTTTATACTGGCCCTGACTTTTGAAGAGGTTGCAGCCACAGACAGAGATAGAATGAATAGTAACACAGATGAGGAAGGAGATGAAGGATAGAGATCAGGACTGGAAATGCTTAGCAACTCAACTCATTAAGTGTGGAGGAGGAAGAAAGGTGGGGAGCAGTGCAATTCTTTTGTTTGTGATTAGACACCTGTGCAGGCTCATCACATGGAATCAAGAAGTGTAATAAGCCGAGCATGGTGACACACCTATATTCCAAGAGCTGGGAGGAAAGAGGCCTGGGACCACTTGAGTTCATGGGTTTGAGACTATCCCGGGCAACATCATGAGACCTGGTCTTGAAAAAGCAGCCAGGTGTGGTGGCATGCATTTGTAATCCTAGCTACTTGGGAACCTGAGGCTGGGGATTGCTTGAGTCCATGAATTGGGACTGCCCTGGCAACATAGCGAGGCCTAGTCTCAAAAAATCAATCAATCAATCAATCAATCAAATCACAATGTGTCAAAAAAGAAAAAAAGATGTACACTATGTATGCCAAATGGGAGGAGGTGGGATGGAAGATTCATTGTGCCCTCCCTGTATGCTACTGAGTGCTACTGAAGCACACACAGGCTGGGGATGCTTCCCTCCAGATGAAGGCTCAGTGCTGACCCAGCCATCTCTGATGTGCTGGAAGTGAGTAACAGATTTGTAATTGGGTGAAAGAGTCAAATCCAGGATGTCTCACCAACATAGTTGAGTAGGAAATTCAACTAACTTCACCTTCCTTACTTGCTGATGAGGTCATTTTCATTGTAAAAATTCAGTGGTTTTGAATGTACTACTTGCAAAACAAAAGTCTGGTTTCTGCAATAATTCTTGGTGCCGTATTAAAAAAGTAAAACATTTACAAGGTAAAAATTGAACTCAGACTGAAAGATGTAAAATGAAAATCTCTGCTTCTTATGTTAGTCTTTTTTCCCAAAGATAATTCCTTACCATGGTCTAACAGATCATGTATTTTCTATCAGAAAAAAATGCATGTCAATAGCTCCAGTGTGCAGGTGTCTTTTAAGGAAAAACATGGATTAAGGAAACAACTCTACCCCATGCTGTTCTTTACCTTGTCTTTCTTGTATTAATGCATTTAGATGATATGTCAGTGCATTCATTTTCAAAGAACTGCATAATATTTTACTGTTTTATAATTTATTTAGTCAGTTCTGATGAATTTAGTTAAGCTGCTTTATGCTTTTTTTTTCACAAGTCTGCAATGAACTTCTTATACAAATATTTTAATTGATAATTTTTAGTCAATGAATATATAAATTTTGTTGGGTAGGTGTTAACTAATTGCCTGCACACAAACACGTTGTTATCAAATGATTTTTGATGACATATGCGACAAAATATCTCTACCAAAACCATTGCCTGTACAGAGATAACAGAGATTTGAGGGAAATGAACCTTATTCTGACTTGCAAATACTTAACGGTTATATTCTCTCTCTCCTTCTCTTTGACTAGTCTAATAGATATACTTTACACATTTTGGGGGGATATACTATTTTATTACTAATTTTAATTTATTCCAAAAATCAAGAAAATTAGTTCTTTGTGACTTATATGTATTGTAATACTTTGACCCTAACTGGCCCCTGCTGTCTGAATTTATCAATGTTATTTTTTTTACCACATTAAAAAAAAAAACAACAAACTTTAGTTAAGGATGTTTGATATAAAATAAATTACACTTATTTAAAGTACACAATTTGCAAAGGCTTAACATATTCAGGAAACTAACCACAGTAAAGATAGAAAATACTTCCATCACCTCCAACAGTTTCTTCATGATCCTTTTGTAATCTCTCCTCTCTCCCCTTTCTGTCACTAGGTAGTCACTGATCTACTTTCTATACCTTTTTTTTTTGCTCAGCTATTCTCATAGAATTATGCATTATGTACTCTTGTGATTGGCTTCTTTCATTCAATATACTCCTTTTGAGGTTCACTGCTATTACTTATCAGTAAATTTACTGTTGATTGTGGTATAATATATAGCTGTGCTTTAATGTGTTTATGTCTGTATTGTGGATGTACATATATAGCATAAATAGTTGTCTACTTGTCCCGATATTGTGGAGAAACAATCATCTTTTTGAATTGAAAAGTGCTGTCAACCAAGTTTTCCCGTTTGTTACTCTCTTCTGTTTCTTAAGTGAATCCTGGTCCCCAAATCATTTAATGCTTGGAAATAACATATTGTGTATAATGTCCATATTTATTAAGAGGATATACTTAAAATGATTATTGGTTTGTTTCTGTGCTGTTCTGTTTAGCATATGTTATACCTGTAGCATAGATATTAAGACCTCATTGATGTTCAGCAAATACATTTTTTTCCTTCTTAGATGCAAATACATGTTGAGATTTATGTGTTGACAAGTATAACCTTTGTTATGTCAAAAACACAGATAATAGCTAGTCGTAGTTGGTCTGGTCATAAATGAATGACATCTAATATTTCCACTTAATTAGTGTTTGCTGCAAGGAAAGGAACAGTTTATGTAGGTGGTTTCACTTCGAATATTGGAATATTACTGCCGAAAGGAAGAAGGGATACTATAATTTGTATAATTTATAGAGAAGGGTGCCATGCCAGCTACCATAGTGGCTCCATTTGTTTAATCCTTTCAACAAATCCATAAAAGACAGTATTATCACCATTTTATAGACAGAACTACAGCTAAGAGATACACATTAAGAAACATGCCTAAAGTTTAAAGAAGACCTTAGCTTGAACTGATAGCTAAACTCCATTTTTTATAGTATTCCACCTGCCTTGGGGAACATCTAGAAAAATATTTTTCAAATTATCATTCTTAAGAAATGGAGCTGAGTTTCCTTGCTCAATTTTGTGACAGGAATTCATGACAGATCTATGACAGACTTCCATTTTTTTCTGTTTCTTAGTACTTTATAAAAAGGTATCATTTTTAGCCCAAAAATTATAATATGGACTCATTGACTGATTTTTAATGATTTTGAATGAATAACTTCATTATTTATTGGGTAGGTGATCTTAAAGTCTATAAACTGAGGATATGACCAGAATCTTTCTTTTACTGGTATTGCAGTTAAGCGCTCCAGTGTGTGCGCTTCATAAGTGCTCAGTCGGGAGTAAATTCTGCCATTGCTGGGAATCCTGGGATCGCATTTGTGCTGTTATAATTAAATATCAGATCACAAAAACAGATCAGCTGCCAGTGTGTTCCATTTTAGTTGTTAGCTTCTCTAATGAGTTTTAAAATCTTTTATACTTTACTTCTCATTATATCAACGTTTGCAAACTACAGTGATAAGATAATCTGAATACTTAGAACTTGTGTTGTTACCAGGGAAGGTGAGATAGGCTTGAGAGAATTTCTGAAATTGTGTTTCTTGACACAAAGCCACCTACCAAGTTCATGCCTTAGGCTTCTGGTCTGTTACAAATGTTATTGATTCAAGGTCATGCCCATGGATTTAGGGGGCAGGCATCCTTAAATTCCACACATTAGTGACCGCCTAGTAACCTACTTTGGATTGCTGCTGCACGGCTCTGGGAGGGGTTATGTATGAACAGAGGTCCTGGGGGAGAGCAAGTGTGACCACTCATACGTGTGTTGAGGCAAGAGCAAATTTGATGCATATTCCCATATTCTACGCTGAGACTTAAGACTTTGAATCGTGACCTTGATGCTCACAACTTTAATTCCTCTGGAAAAGCATTTAAACTTAGGTTGTCCTAATCAATAGCCTAATCAATTTCACAGTAAATGTGAAAATTTAGTCCATATTGGTTAGAATTAAAATAAAAAATTTTGTTTCTCTTTGTGTTAACTACAAGTAAGTCGCAAGTGATTAACGGGTGCTACATTTTCAAGTGCCAAGTCACATAGCATAGATGGGGATCTTTGTGGAATGTTCGATTTTGTTAAGTCATATTTATTGAGATAATTTGACTTATATCATAATATCTGTTTTAGTGTTATGCATTTATATCTCTACAAACGTATGCTATTTAACCATATTTGATATCACTGAAAACATTTGACCTTGCTTTTTGTCTGCATAATAGTGTGGATTTCATGTTTTTTTCTAGTCCAATATCTTGTACCTCTTGGGATGAATTTATATGGGGGTGGATAAGCTCATGTTATGTTTTTACCTTTGTTGCATGACAAGCACAGATAACATTAGTCTTTGTATCCCACCACCTAATCATAGATAAGTGAATAAAGATTCCAGTAATATCTGGAAACAAAAATTGGGGAGATTCTGTAGTAAGCAAATTGCACTGGTACCATTTGTGAATGTTTTTGTCTCCCTGCACCTAACCCTCTTCCCCTCACTTCCTCTACTACTTTTTCTTCCCCCTTCTCTTGAAGATAAACTGGAAATATATATATATATAATATAATATATATACACTATATATATAACATGAAATATCTTCATTTAAGTAATATTGGCTTGGATTTTTTCTTTTTAAAAATTGATTGCACATATATGCATATATATTTACATTGTTGAATATCCCAAGGTTCTCCCACCACCTTGTTATCTGTGAACTGTCATCTTACTCTCTTGTGCTCATCTTTCCCCTGATTTCACCCTTTAATTGACTGCATGTTTATAAACTATATGTACATCAAAAAATATGCAGTGTAGACAAGTGGAAAACACATCTGAGACTACTGACCTTCACAATGGAAGGCAGCAGAAGCAGATGTGTAGGCTTGATGGAATGGGGGATGAGAGACCTGCGAACTAGATGTGGTGACTTAACATATGACTTGTGTGACTAACTCACTTTTCCCCTCTTGACTCATCTATAAAATAGTCAATTGTGCAAGATCTGTGAAAGGACCATGTATTTCTAAGTTTCAGGTGTTTTAGGAGCTAGGATGGCAGAGTTGTTTCTCTTTCTCCTTGCACATGATTCTGTAATGTTGATAGAAATTGCACCATAATTCCTTTCTTCCTGTTGCTAGGAATTGGGGTGGATGGGGCACTGGTGATTTGAGATTCAGGTTAGATGTGTCGGTATCCTTTACAGCACTTAGTCAGATCTGCTCTAGGACAATGTAGTTTCTCAACTCGCCCCCACCCTCCATTTTTGTTTTACCAGAAAAGAACTGGTGGTGTGTAGAGAGTCTTGACAGATGGCGTAGTTAGTAGATTTAAGAGGTTTAACTTTGATGTTATACAGATTTAGGTTTAATTTGTGTTCTTCAAGGCACTAACTGTATGACCTGATACCAGCACGCTTCTTTCTCTGCCTCAGTTTCTTCATCCATACATTGAAATGATAGCTAATATTACTTATTTTATAAAGCTATTGTTAAAGCTAAGTTAAATTAGATACCACATATAAATTAGATTTCTGAGTTACTATGATTTCCTCAACATCTTCCCTCCCCCAATTTCTGCCACACTTGATACTCCTGGAGCATATACATGCAATCCCACAACTCTTATTGAAATTATGTTCCATGTGCAGCAGAAGAAACTGCAGGGTCTGTGATTCCTTATTGGTTCTTATCAGATACAATAAGAATGTAGCTTTGTACCTCTGAACTTGAGGATCCAGAGGTGATGGCTTTGGAGTTTTTGTCTTGGGTTTTTTTTACATGAACATTTCAGTTTTGAAATTGTATCTCTGCTAACAAGAGTTTTTTTTTTTTTTTTTTTTTAATTGTGCTGACAGTCTGGTAAGAAGCCAAAATAAGTGCATCCAGTTGGCATAAGTAAGGTCAGCAAAGTGTATTTTGGACTTGGTTTCTCCAAGTGAGACAGTTTGAAACACATTGGAATTAGCAAAGTAAATGTTTCTTGAAAGGTATCAAGGTTGTGCTTTTCTTATGATGAATTTGGAGACCTGTGAGTACTAAGGCTAATTGGAATAATTTCAGCTTCAAAGTACATTAAGCCTTGATTTAAAGCTTTGAAAATCCTCTGAAATTTCAGTTACTGTGGCATCATTTTATTGGACATTTATCTATGCTATCGTTACAAGGATCAGAGTTGATCATTTCATAATTGAGTATCCAGAAAATAATTAAATGTGTCATATCTGTGTTCTTAAGCAGTATTTATTTTCACTGCAAAAGGTTCATTGTATGTGTTAAATTATACTTTAGTAAAACCTCTTCAGCTCTTTGTTACACCTAATGATTCTGAAGCTACATACCTGAAAGATGAATATGCATTCTTAGGGGTTTTTTTGTTTGTTTGTTTGTTCTTATCATGAACTCTACTCATCATTAAAACATTTGGCTTTTATGAAACTCATATTGTCTATAGAAAACCCCACTTTGTTTTTCCAAGACAAAATTGAACTTTTTTTGCACCTTCAAATAGATCCTGTCATAAACGCTAGTTGTTAAATTCAAAAGAGGCTTTACTTTTTAGAGTCAAGTAAAAATTTAATTGTTTTGTTTGAACTGTTGCACAAAAGGCAAAGTCTATGTCAGTCTCCTATGGAAGGACAATTAAGTCTGTGAAAAAAAAAGGGGGGGCTCAGAATAAAGAATGTATGCAGCTCCCCCAAATTATACCTGTTCGAGATCAAGGTGATTCACAGGTGACAAGGTGGTGGGAGAACCTCAGGATGGGCAATGATATAATATATACGTATATATATATGTATATGTATATATCTGTATATATATATAATAAAAGAAAAATAAAACAATTATACCTGCTTATAGTGTGTGTACAATATTATATATATATGTATGTATGTATGTATGTATGTAGCCTTACTTACCATGCAGAAAAATTACTCTTCATTCTTAAAAATACTCTGTTTTGCGATCATTCCCCAGGAACATAATGGCATTAATATTATAGTCTAAAATAATTCCAGATAACTTCTAACACACATTAAAATGAAGTATTTTTATATGCCATGTTTCATTCTGACTTTTCAGATATCTAGATTCCTAGTTACAGAAAATGGTTTTGGTTGAAATTAAGATTCTTGCTTAAACCTTTTGAGTTAAGAATTGAGTTGCTGTATTTTATTTGCCATAAACTTGCTTTTTCTTCCTTGACTTGACTGACTTCAGTCTACTAGAGGGTGATGGAGAACAGATATTACACAGCAATTAAAGAGTTTAACTTGGAAGTAGATGATCAAGCACAGGGTAACAGGCAAATCACAACCTTAATGTTTCTACATATTTTCTATATTAAACAGTCACTTTGAACTCTCATATGCCAATGTAATAGTCACCATATTTTAGTTTAAAAAAAGATAGCTACCCATGCTAATAACACAGTCTTGAATCAGAATGTATTCCAGATTCATATGATAACTTTCCTGTAACAAGTAGTATTTATACTTATATAGGTTTGATTTTTTTTCATGGCAGTAATTACTCATTATAAAAAAAAAAGAATAAAGAAAAAGGAAAAATAGACTCTTTGCTTATATCATTTGTGCTGGTTTATTTTGAAAGGATTTCATTGGGTACCATCTTAGGTGAACTTTGGCCATTATCTGTAGGGTGAGTTAGTCTGGTCTTTCCTTCATTAGTCTGCATGGCCAGCATCTGGTTTATTGTATTGTCCCCTCACTGAGTTTATGCATCTGTGAGTGTGCACACCTGGACCTGAGAGAGAGGGTTTAAAGGGGCATACAGGGCATTAGTGAGCATGCACACAAGCATGAATGAACAGGAGCAAATGTCAGAGTGTCCAGAGAAAGAGTGTGAAGATTCTTGGGGGTTGGGAGCTTGCTTACTACCTCCCACTCCTTCATCTTCCTCCCACCCCCAGAATCCCCACTAGTCCTGGCTCTGCCCTGTCTGATATATTTGTATAACTGCTAAAACCAATTAAGAACCTATGCAGATTGGTGAGACTGATGCTTGACACTACAATTGGCAATGAGGATTGGTTACAGTACAATTAGAGATGAAGGTGGGGCGGGTCTTGTTAGGAGTCACATGTGGGAAAGAAGAGGACTTCAGACAGAAGAGATTGATAGTGATCTTTGAGGCCAGCCCACAGGACAGGGATCCTGTCTCTTCTTTCTCATTTCTTCTTTGCCACACGTGATTCCTAACAGCTACCCAACAGTAGACTTCAACCATATTTCACAGATGATATTTGCCTTCTTTCTTGCATCAAACAATTACCTCCATATTCCAAATATAACTGAAAGGAGAGTCTCTTCTTGACTGTAACTTAGAAATCTGTAGTCTGACAAGAAATTGGAGTTCAGAGAAGAGGGCAACCTACATCACTGAATTCATTGAGGGAACAAGAGAGCTTCTTCCCACTGTCTCTGGTGGCTCACTGCACTGTTTATGCTTGTCAATGTCAAAGACAGTTGCCTCTTCAACCTGCCATTTTGAATGACTCAATTCTTCTCCAGGATAAAGTTAGTAGTTAGGTAATGTGATTTGACAATTATTAGGATTGTCTCCTTCAAGTCACAAATAAGACCAATATTTTCAATGCTCATGATCAGGAGGAGACTCAGGAATGAAGACTACAATTAAATTTGTAATATTCAAAACCATTTTATGGTCTTGTGGGAGAAACATCTCCTTGCAGCCAGCTGGGCAAGCTTCCCAGTTCCCCCATGATTTCCAAATGGCTGCAGCTAGCAATGATTTTGCTTTGACAATCAGCTAATGAGCCCTTGCATCATCTTTTCAGCTGCCGTATGCTCATGGAAGTGATCAAAACACCTGAAGAAGTTTCACAACTACAAAGAGGCTTAGAATTTCTACTTTTGTCAGTTATTTTGAAAATTGATTTGCTCTTTGCTGTTCTGCAGTTCCATAAAATATTTCTTTATATTGGTAATAAACTCTTTACAAATCTCTCTATCTGTTCCCTATGCAAATTCCCACAGTGCAATGAGTTCCTATAAAATGGACACATGGATGCATTTATTAACCTCTTACTGAAAAAAGAGACCTATAAATTAGGATATACGATGCCCATCTGGAAAAGCATAGGAAATCATTCTTAAAGGGGTATTAGAGCAAAGGTAGGAAGTCAGAAAAACCTTAGAGACTTCTAAGGAAAATGGCATTCTTTTCACTGATAGTAGAGTGTTATCAAAGAAACACTTTGAAAACTTCTTCATTATATATTTGCACAACTTTTATTTTAACTCTAAATGTATCTATGTAAACTTTCTCTAGCATTGGCATCTACATTTTGCCATTACTGATAGACTATAAAAACAATCCCCACATAGATGAAACCTACATAAATGTAGAACTCGATTGGTTTACTTTAGCATGGAGCTAAAGTAACAGCAGTCATATAAGGAAATAAAAAATATATATGCTTATAAATATATATATGTGTGTATTTATACATATGTGTATAACAAATAGTTTAGGAAGGAAAATATATTTATATACACATATGTGTGTATCTGTTCCTCCGGCTCTTCCTCCACAACTGTAGCAGCAATGTAACAAATCAGAACAGTGCATAATACTCAGCACAATTTATTAAAATTCCCAAAGGTGGTAATCTTAATTCCAAACATTCTAACATCTGGCTAGCTTCTTGGAAAAAGCATTCTTTCTTCACTTCACCACTACTCCTAAACTGAACGACTAGAACTGTTCTCCTTCCCTCCTCTGCCCCTACACCTCAGCTTTTTACTGTGTCAATCACTTTAGCCTCTGTAGTCACCAGGTTTTCCCCTCTTTCACCTCCCTCCCACCTCCTGTATACACTATTTATGGTATTTTTACAGGAACATTCGGAACTTATGCAGCAAAAGAATCCTTACCCACTAGTAGGACTAAAACAAGCACTTTACTCCTTTTAACTCTTCTATACAACCAACTGCTAATTAGAAACATTATGCTATAAAGGAAAATAAATTGCATTTGGTAGAGAGGACCAGGGCTTAAGTCAACAATTCCATTCTTACTAACTAGGTAATCTTCAGCCAATGACTTAACCACCAGTAATTGTTTTCTTCATCTGTTAAATGGGGGTGATAATTTAACTACACAGTGAGGAGAATTTGTCAGAAAAACCTTAGAGACTTTTAAGGAAAACTGTGTCATTCTTTTCACTAATAGTAGTGTGTGTGTTTTCAATGGCAAGGAATCACATGAATGATGGTTATTACTGTTTCTTTTTGGGGTTATTGAACAAGTCAGTTCATCAAGTAAATTAGGGAAGAAAAGTAGGGTCCTAATTTCCTACGCGATCTTGTTCTTTTTTCTACTGCTCTCCTCTTTCACTCCTACTTGTTTTGGGGAGTGGGTGAGGGCTTCTATTCTAGACCCTCAGTGACATTTGGCTCTCTGGGATTTTCCTGTTCAAGACACATCATACAATTTAATACCTAAATTTTCCTCTTTGTGCCACTGCTCTTATTGCTTTCTGTGATGTCTTCTCATTGTCCCATTAAGTTGAAGGTCAGTTTAGCCACTTGAAAGTGAATGCTACCATGGAAAGTTAAACTTTCACCATCCTTTCCTTTCTCTTTCAGCTCAATCTAAGATGATGGAGGATGTGAGAGTGCTCTTTTGCCTAGTGTAGCAGACAAGAGAGCAAAACCACATGCAGGGAGATTAAATCTGTGAAGTAAAGCTGCTATGCAAAACTCTTCTGCCTGCAGGTAAGACATTCATTTTGCCCACATTGGTAACCCAGTTGCTGGGTAAAGATAATTTTAATGATGTGCACCCAACTTTGCGTGTCCATGGTGTATTCTTTTGAAAAGGGAGACATGATTAAATCCCAGCACTTGCTTTCTCTGTATATGGATTGCATCTACTATCTTCAGGTCAAAATACATAGGTCCAGAAGCTCCTTCACAAGAATAATATATTTTTGGTTTCTGTGACTCTTTGTCCCTGTCTATATAAACTAGACTCATGATTCTTGTAATGGTTCCCATAGATTGAAATCTGTAGGATTGCTTCCCAGGTTCAGATCCTCACACTGATTAGCTAATAAACTTTTTGTCTAACTGTTCCTAAGATTATTTGTTTATTCCTGTTAACATAGATTTTTTTGGATGTTTTACTTATTGGCTTACATTTTTGCTAATTTTTGGCTAGTTTAAATCAATGACTTTTGCCTTGGTTGTGTGTGTGTGTGTGTGTGTGTGTGCTGTATATAGCACAGATTGGGTCATTTCTAAACAATTAGCAGTTATTTTTCATGGTTTTGAGGATTGAGGTCTAAGAACTGGTGCTGAGAGGGGATCTGGCTGCTCCTAAAAGAATGTGAAGAGACCAGGCAGATTACATCCAGACAAGGTTTTATTAGATTTATGCTCCAACCCAAGAGAGGTGCACTGAGGGAGAACCTCCCTGAGGGGAAAGGGAACCCTGCCCTAAGGCATTCCTTTACCAGGGTGCTGGCAGAACTCTCCAATTTGGCGCAGTCATAGTTGGGCAAACCATAGTCATGACTGTTACTGTGCATGTGCACTGGGTCATCATTGGTGATGTATGTACAATTCTATCCAAGATAGTGAATTGATCCATATCATCACCTCAGGAAAGTCCTATACTGGCCCTCAGTTACACATAATTCTGGAAATTGTGTGGTTATCAGTAAGAAAGGGAGACAGTCATTTGTTAGGCTGAAATGTCCTTTGTTGGTTTAGTGAGGTATGTCAGGCAGGTTGTTTTAACAAGTATCCAGCTCCACCTGAAACTGGGTGTTCCCACCCCCCCAACCCTATTGTGGCAGTTAACAAGGTGCCCCTCCTCCATTGGGCGGTGGCAGTTAGCCCCTCCCCCCCCTTGGGTGTGGCAATTAAAATGCCAGAAGTAGCAGTTGGAACATGAAGTGGGACCAGAAGCAGAGCGATAAAAAGGCAAGGAGCAGAGACTAGTGGAACAGAGAACTTTTGGGGAGAGAGGGACAGACATTTGGGGAGAAGAGAGAGAGAGAACTTTTGGGAAAGGAGAGATGAGAATGGCAGGTGGGTAAAGAGTAGCCCGAGTGGCCAGGCTGGGCAGAAGCCCCCTGGAAGAGTGAGCTGGAGGGGATAAGGAGCCATGGTATTTGGCAGAGTGGCCAGTGTGGAGAGTATGGTATTGCAGCAAGATGATATGGACAGCTGGTACCTAGAGATGGCCAGCAATTTGGAAAGCTGATTTGTGCATTAGCAATTGTGGAAGCAGTTTGAAGAGCCTTAGAGAAGTGGAGCAGCATGGAACAAGAGAAAGAGAGAGAGAGAGAGAGAGAGAGAGAGAGAGAGACAGACAGACAGACAGACAGACAGACAGAGAGAGAGACAGAGAGACTGGGGTAAGATAGCTGTCACTTTTGGCTTTAAGGACTTTTCGTCTTCTTGGTTAACTTTCCTTGTTAATAAAATCCCTTGTTAAACTGCATTTTGAGTGGCAACTGCTTTGCACGGGTCGTACGGACCTGTGGTTTGTAAGTTGCAGGGGACCTGATTTCACACCCACTCATGAATTTGTTCATCTAGATGATTTGAAGATTAGGGCCTGTCTCACACCATGGAAGTGGCTAGGAAGCTCTGTGTATTCTTCTTCATAAGGGTGTGATTCCATTTTTGAGTGTTCTCCTCCCCTGCTCCCCTGAGCTCAGCACTTCCCAGGGACATCACCTCCTAACACCATCATGTCTGAGGTTACAGTTTTAGCCTACTTTTTGGGGAGACACAAACATTTAGATAATAGCAACTTTGATTAAAACAAAATCAATGCGAAAGGGAACTCTGTTAACTTCCCCTGTGAAAAGCACTAGCAGCAGTTGCCAGACCATACAACTTAATATTTTTCATCTGTTTTAATGTGAAGGGCCATTTAGTCATAAAGAGCTATGATTTTAATAGACTCAGTGTACCCATGTGCCCTCTGACATCTATACTAACAAGGTGAAAAATCAAACAGATGACTAGGAAATGCTCATAATGGAGCTAAAAGTGATTTGGTCTCTGACCTTCTACACTAATTGCTGTTAGCTCTGTCTTGCTCATGGGTTAGTATATTGCTATTTCCCAAGGAAAAGACCTATTTTGAGTCAATAGAAAGGTTGAATCCATAACTGTGATGTCATTATTCCTTAATGATTGAGATTCTAATTTAATTTGTGTACTGCTTTGTTCCAGAAATGAACTGATGAATCAATTTATTTTAGATAAATATTTATAAAGCACAGATGTGTGGCAAGTCTTTTGAATGAAAAATATCATTACTTCACTTTATCCCTTTTGTGATACTTGATATTTTATTAACATTATAGATAGAAAATCTGATTACATGAGATTGGCAAGGCAGAAGTCACATGATTTGAATGATAGCACCAGACTTGATCTCTGGGACTTAGTCATTAAGTCCTTCATGATGGGCAAAACAGAGCATTCATGGAAGCTCACCCCTTCCATTAGAGGAAGTAGCTTTCCCCTGGCCAAGTGTGGGTGGCATATGGATGATAAGATGGTGACAGGATTCTTAAAACTTTTATCTACCTACTGAGAGACAATTCTCAATTGAATACAGGAACTTTTGAGAGCAGGCCTTCTTTTAAGTCCCATATTATGGAAACTCTAGGTCTTTCTGGACAGGTAGTCTGGATGGGGGGGGGAGGGGGAGTCCCTGTGCATGCAAGACTTTTTTCATTTCCATATTCTGCTCTAAGGAGGGGTTTTATTATAGGTGTGTGGGCCTTGATTATTTTAGTTGGGGAAGTCCTAAGAGACTTAAAAAAAATGTTTAGACATTTTGATAGGCCCTTAAGACTTCATTTGTTCAGCTTTTTTCACCCTCCCAATCAGGGACTTTGGTGTCAGTCTACTGGTACTTTGTTTTCTAGGTGAACCTCTTAATAGTTGTGTGACGTAAGGAATATTGCTTAAAAATTGTGTGAGTCCATTTTGTTTAGTTTTAACGTGGAGGTGTGGGTAAGAAAGTGATTGCTTGATTGTTTATTAAAGACAGCATGCCTAAAACTAAAGCCTGACACCAGGAAGTAATGCATACCAGCAAAGAGGTAGGCAATCTCTTTGGAACTTTAATTAATCTCATCTTTAGTGAATGACTCACTTTGACTCTACCAAACTGTATATACCGTATTTGCTCGAAGCAAACATTGTTTCCGAGGATGCTGACAATGTGAATAACTGGAGCTCTGAATCAAAGTACCATTTATACAAGATTAGAAAGGGACCAACTCAGAGCTGAGAGAAAATAGATTAATTTCAGCTTCAATTTTTATAACAGTATTGGTGTGACATAGCACAAATGGTCTGCCAAGGATAACAAATTAAGTGTTTGTGTCTAGGGGCAGATTTTAAATCACATACCTATTTGTCTTGGTACCAAGCCCCTTCATCACCACCACACCAAATCTAGTTTTGGTTGTACTCAGCTGCCTTTGTTTTTCTGAGGCAGAGTTTCTCTCTGAGAAAAGAGTTTCTTTCAAGTTTAAAGAAAATGAAGGGAGACTTAGAAAGCTGAAATGTCTGAAAGAAAGGGAATGTAAATGACAGATAGAATAAATAGATCTACAAAGATGGTCTAAAGGAACTCCAATTATTGAATCTCCAGAGAAGAGTTTAAAGGTGATATGGAACATCACAGACCTACGATAAATAACATACACATTCCTGTGAATAGCTCTTTACTAGTCCCTTCAAAGGAAGAGTGAAGGGGTTTCTTTTCAGTCTAACCTCATTTGGATGCTACTTTAAGATGCAGCTCTTAGTGAGCAAGTATATACTGGAATTCTGCCAACAAATGAACCTGTGAGAGTTCTTGCTTAGGAGAATTTTGTGGAAAATATGTCTGACAGTGTTTCTGATGTGAATGAAGAAAATCTTGCTCAATGGCAAACAAGCTGATCATTTTATTTCCCTGTGACCTATGGAAGCACTGACTAGGTGCAAATGTTAGGCTCTTCTTTGCTTTTAACTCATTTCTTTATAGTTATATTGTTCATGATTTCAGAGAAGGGTTCTGTTAGTAAAAAGTGCTTAAAACCTACTGACCTAATGGGAGCTGGAAGAGTTTCCTATGATTGACCAAAGGGAGATAAAGCTGGTCTGGTTGGTCTCCTGGCTCATCTTGTTTGCTCTTCATCACAGTCCTGCAAGATGGGCAGTTTTTCCATTTTCCAGATGAGAAAACTGAAATTGACAGAAGGTAGATCAGCAATGCTGATTCAAAAGCTTGTGCTGGCTCCCTACCTGGGGGATCGCCATCCACCTCCTGTGTTCACACAACCAAAGCCCGGAGTGGGGTGTCACCTTTATGTCCTTTGGGGACATAGTGGAAGACAGGTGTTTGAAGGATGGCTTATGAAGAATTAGCTTCCCCTTGCATTTTCTTATTTAGAGATAATGCCCTGAGATACTTTAATCAGAAAACCAATCTTTCAAAAATAAATAGACCCATAGGTATCTCAGAAAACTGGAAATTTTAAATAGATTGTCTTTGTATTGCTTTTTTACTTCAGCTGTATCATTTGGGTAAATAATTATTAGTAGTTTATTCTTCATTTTTAGCAAGATTATAAATAAAAAATGTTATTGCTAAAATATGTTCCCTGCTACTTCTTAATTGGTCAAACAATATATTTTTTAGGTGTACATTGCTAAGTTTTGGGAACAAGTCACTAATCTAAACAGAATTTGAGAACACTTTCCAGGTGACAGTGTGACAGTGCTATTCAGAAAATAAGAGACACCAGGAACAAAGTAAAGAAATAGGAGAGAGAAACTCTGTGGAGGAAACTCACACTACCAAAAGTGGAACTGTCATTTGATCCAGAGATTCCAGAGCTGGGAATCTACCCAAAGGATACAAAAATACTAATCCAAAATGAAACCTGTAGTCCTGTGTTTGTTGCAGCACCAAAATGCCCCAAAACAGATGAATGAATCAAAAAGTTGTGACATAATTACACAATGGAATACTATTTAGCAATTAACAAGCCAAACTCATGCCATTCACAGCAACATGGATGTAGCTAGAAGGAATTATGCTGGCTGAAATAAGTCAGAAAACAAAAGATAAATACTGGATGTTCTTGCTCATATATGGAATATAGAAAAATCAAGGAAGAGGATAAGAAAAAGTTAAAACTAGCAAACTGGTAACAGAACTAAAGCACTCAGCATGGGAGTGGGAGGGAGAGTACAAGATCATGATATTGGTTCACAGGTGAAATATGGTGGTGGAAGAACTTTGGAATATACAACGATGTCAGAAAAAATATATAATCAATTAAAAAAGAGAAATAGAAATGAGCAAATAAAAAAAGCAGTCAAAAGTGGTGATACTTGATTTCTATATTAAGAACTCCCTCTGATGTCACACAATATCTTAGACACAAATCCTAATCAGTTCATGACTTCAACCTCAGACAACTCCTCAGCTTCTCCTGTATTCTTAACTTTCAAAGATAAATATATTTCAAAAATGTTCCTATTGATATGTATTAGGACAAAACTTGAGAGCAAAATTAGCTCAGCTTTCTTGAAATACTTTTGCAGGTTTTATTGATAATTTTCTTCATTTCTAGAGCCATCAATTTCAAGGAAAGTTTGTACTTTCTGTCAAAATGAATGCATGGATGAGGAGGGTATGCATAACGCAGTAATCATGAAGTAATACATATGTTATACAGTGGGATGCTCACAGTTTGTAGGCTAGAACTGGGTAGCTGCCTGCTATAAATGAGAGACTCTCACAGATGAGATGTCGGGTAAGCAAAGCTGGGTACCATAGAGTCAACTGCATACAAAATTCCACAAACTCTACTGTTTCCTTTCTATCAAGGTCATAAACCTACCAAACTAATCTGTGTGGTTTGGAATCAGCCCTGGAATTTCCACTGTGAGAGGAAAAGCAAGAAAAGGAGGTGGGGAGAGGTGTGTGAGGTGCCTCTGGGATCCTGGTAATATTCTGTTTGTGGGTTTGGGTGCTTGTCCTGTGGTGTGTTCAGTTTAATTCATTGAGGAATGCTTGTAGAACGTGTGCCTATTTCTGTATCTGTGGTTGACAGTTAAATGTTCACTAACTGTCCAATCTAGACAAAACAAACCACTAAACCTGCAACAAACTTACAGACAGAAAGTGGAGGCAATAGCAATAGCCTTTTAAAATCAAAAGGCCCCATGAAACATGTTACTGTATTTAACTGATTATATAATGCACTTATTTTCATCAAATTGTATCATCTTTGATATTAACATATATTTAATAATTGATAGTATTGGATTATAATTAGTAGTGCTTTTTCTTAGTTGGATAAGAAGTAATGATGTCTTATTATTGAGGTATTTTAAATATTTAATGAAATACGGTATTCAAACTATATTATTTGATATCAATAAATGCCTAAATAAATAGAAGATTGGTAAGGATGAATCTTTAAAAATCATTCATTTTGAATATCCCAAGAAGTTTGTGGCATTTTTATAACATTTTTGTAAATTTTTTTTTTAGGAAGAGTCAATGTGTACCTAAAGTATTTTGCATTTCTTCTTAGCCAAAAGACCAAGGAGTGATACAACTCAAAATACTTGGGAGCAAGAAATATGAAGAATTTGCCATCTCTAACATATATTCTTAAAGCAGGGTAAAACTGAAAATAGTTAAACTGGAATAGGTAGGTTAAAATAAAAGCAATGTCATCTAAAAAGACTAACCAAAACATACGAGAATGTAGTGTAATTAAAAATGACATTTAAAACCAGGGTGGAAAGTTGAGGGAAAAAAAAGGGAAATGAGTAAAATATGACTGGCCCTTCAACCTGTCACTTTCGGTTTTTGTTCCCAGGGATTGTGTGTATGAGACAGGAGGTATCTGGGGTTTGGCTCATGACAGAAAAGACTCAGTCTTCCTCTGTCAGGGATAAGTGCCTTCTCCTGAGGAAGTTCTTTGTTTGCCTGACAACCATATTGGACTCCTTTTACTTCTGAGGTTTCAGGCTAACTCCTGAATGGGAAGCAGGCCAGCCTCAACTGAATGTTTTAGTCAAGCCACAGAGAAAAAACTCAACAAGAATTCAACTCAAAAAAAAAATAATAATGCCTTAAAGTCAGCTTATTACTTCTACTTCATATCTCAACTGCTGGCATTTCAATACATCCTTCTCTAACTGCTGAAATGAACTGATATAATGAAGTATTGTAGTGAGGAGGGGGTAGGGGACTGGGCTTATTTAACATAAGATTTGTTAAAGGATAAGCTAGGAAAGCCTATAGGCAGAAGAAACTGTTATTAATGGAGTATGTAAAACTCATAGGACACTGCCCTGATTGCTTGCTTGTCAGTTAAAAAAAAAGTTAGGTCAGGAGAAAAAAAAATCAATTACATTTACAGCAGCAGCTGAAGGGGAACAAAATCAATGAAAGGAGCATACTTATTAGAGACCTGCAGTTGCCATAAAACTGAAACTAAATCACAGTGACAGTGTCTGAACTTCAGATAAATTGCTTTAAATTCAGAATGGGAGCCTGGAGAAATAATGGAAATGATATTACTATTGGCGGAAAAGGGTTAGAACTTTTTATATGTGTTGCTTTGTTGCTTTTCTAGATCTTACAGATACTGTCAACATCAAACCTAGATTTGTTATCTTTGTGTGTGTCTTGGAGGAGATTCTGCTGTTTCTCCAGTAGATATATCCACCTTCTACATCCAAAGGGTGATGAATTTAGAAGCTCACGTGGCTATTGAATGTAGAAGCATAACTTGCTAGGAACCCATTCAAGGTGACCTTCAGAGAGAAACCTGTCTTTTCTACAAACAGGCCTGGAAGGCAGCTTGGAAACGGATGGGGCAAGGGGCCAGCCAGCTCTGCTGTACTTACAGGGTGGTGCCCAGGGAATGGGAGATTCCAGATTCCCTGTCTCACTCTAAGCAAGGTTGGAGCTGGACTGGGAGGAGAACACAGAGGAGACTTAGAAGAGTTACAGGGAGCAGAGACATGTGATGAATCTGTGCTTGCTTCCTGGCCTTGGACTTAGCAAGGGTTTGGAGAATATGGAAGAGAGATGCTTATCAGAGATACCCAGATGTGGGTAAGAGATCCCAGGGAGACTGACAATGGAAGCCTTTATCTTATTTTGTGTTTTGATTTTGCTCTTTTCCTTACAGACTTGTTTGGCTCCTTCTGGTTCTAGCCTGTGCTTCCCCACCAGAAGGTGCCTTAGAATAATGACAAGCTTTTGGGCCTCAGCAGTCCTACTTTGGCCAACCCTGTTTGAAATGGTGTTTACTCCCAAGAGGATAGGTAGTTTTGGGTGCTTGATTTGAAAACTAGATTCTTTCTCTTTTTTTATTGCACACTGATTATATTAAAGTTCTTTTATGTTGAAGGCCTTACGCACTAGAGGATGTTTTATCTAGTTTTGGGTGTCCTGGGTGACCTACCCTGCCCCCCAACCCTGCCCTTCTTTTGCTCAATAGACAAAGTGTGTTAGTCCAGGTGCCTTTCCTAGGTGCTATCCATTTGACAAAAGGTGTATCCCTTTTATTCACCTACTGTGCTTCACTGACTTGTGCCTTTGGTCCAACTTGTCACATGTATGTGTGATGGGCTGCCAGGCTTTGTCAGATGGCATTGAGATGCTGCTCTGGATTTGACTGAGCACAGATCGCTCATTGGTTTTGAGATGGTGGCACCAGGGAGTTTCTCCTGGAAACCATGCTACCTAAAACTGCCAACACAGCACTCCAACCATCGTTATCACTATCTATGAATGTCACTCTAGCATGGAATGGATCTCTCAAGAAACTTTACTGATGTCAAAGTTGCTTACAAGACCTTCAAGATACTGGCTATTTCAACATTTTTCAAAATTTCTCCTTATCAGGGTTCTATCAATTTATTGTTTTAAAGGGAAAAGAAGATATAGAAAAACTAGAAGAAGAATTCAGAGAAAAGTGTTTTTTGTTTTATTTTTCAGGATAGACAAAACTGAAGCATGTTTAAGGGCAAAGCATCGTAGAGATTAGGAACAAGGAAGACTTGATGACTAACAAATAGGATAAAGTCTAGGGAAACTGGAAGGGGTAAGATATGAGAAATAATGGGGGATCCATCTCTCAAGGGGAATGACAGAGGAACAGAGGAACTGAGGAACCGAGGAACTTCTCACAAGATGGTCTTGCTTTTCATGATGAGGAAAGAAAGAGAAAATTACTCAAGATGGGAGTCTGGAGGTAAATGATTTGCATAAGATGGGAAACATTTGGGACAAGAGACTATATCTGAGATAAAGGGCTGATAGGGAGAAAATGTGGTACATAGGCAAGTTTTCAATAGTACAAGCTATTAAATATATAGCAATAAGAAAGCGAGAGATCTGTGAGCATAGAAGTGCATAGAGTAAAAAGTGGAGTCAATGAATTTAACACTGCTTGGATGGAGGATTTCAAAATGTTATCATTTTTAAAAATCTTTCAACTTATTTCTACATCTTGTCTCCTCCACTAATTTACAAGTTATTTGAAGGTGGAGGTACCTTTTATTTTTTGGGGTTTTTTTAATAATAATAACATTCAAGCAATAAAAAAAGGATAAATGCATAAAAATACAGAAGATTGAGCCTGGCATTTGACCTTTATACTTGTCTTCCTGTTTAACAAAAAGTAATTCTCTCACCACATTTCTAGCTCAATTTTATTGCCAGTAAAGCTAGTATGGTAACTTTCTTATCCATGTTCTCTGTGAGGAATAATTCAGCCATAGTGGTAAATAACTAAGATTCTAACAGTTTTATTTTTATACTTCATTATGAAAGTGCGCAATTGATTTCATGAATATTCTTCTTTATCTAGGTCAAGATATTTCATATTTTTGTATCATTTACAAAATATGCAGCTCCTTTAATCCCATTTTGGAAAAGACTATAGAAATGTACCCATGCTCTTTCAAGAACAAATAAAAATTTATTGAGCATCTGTTGGGCTAATTTGTAGATAGGAAGGTACCTGTTATAGAGAGTACTTGTAATTATTGATTATGATTTCTGAGCCAACACTAAGACAAAGTAATAATAATGAACTGTATGTGGTTACATATACTGATAACTTATTCCCTACTTACTTGGTGCATTTGTGCTTTGGGAATTTTAAGGAACTTAAGGATATAAGGCTACATGGGGATCCCCAAAAGCATATTTCATTAACACATTTTGGTATGTTTCCCAGCCTAGTGGTGACCATGCCTCATCCCTCCTCACCAACATGGGATCTTTCAGCATCTAGAGACCCTTGCTTTCCCAGCCTTAGTTGATTGTGGCTGGCATACATACGAATGAACCCAACTGAGTAAGAGTCTCTATCTCATGAATTTGTAATTAAGATCAAGAGATTCACACTGGGGTAGAGGAACAGAGGATATGCAAATTCAGCTCCTATAGATTTCTCCTTCAGAAATAAGAAAAATGAAGTGGTTTGTGGAGAGGATGATAAGAGACTTTGGGATTTTTTCAGAACTTTCTAGCTTTCAGAAACCCATGTTCACATTATTATCCTCTGATTGTCTGCTGAGTCAGTACTGATACCCACAGTTTCATCCTTAATAGGAATCACTTGGGCCTTCTGTCTCTTCATCATCATCAAGAGCCAACTTTTGTTTCATCAGTTTTCTGTTGTATGTTATGTTTTGTTTCATGATTTATAATTTATATTTGTCACTTCCTTCTTTTTGCATGATTTGGGATTATGTTTCACTTTTTCTTCCAGTTGTTTAGATGAGACCGTAGATGATCAATCTGAGATTTGTCCTGTTTTCTAATAGTCCTATAAGTTAGTGCTATCAATTTTCTTCTCAACATTGTTTTGACTTGTTCCCCAGATTGTTGTGTGTATTTTCAAAGTATTTTTTTTTCTGAGTCTTCCTTTTTGATTCTGGGCTAAAACTATGCTGTTTAGAACTTCCGGGTCCTGTGTGTGCAGATGGCACCATCTGGAACTTGAGTGAGTATAGAAGGTCTGATCATGGCCAAGAATAAGCTGAGAGGATCCAAGTACAGGAATGCATTGCACATAGCCAATCAAAAAAAAAATCTTTAAGGTTAAAAACAATGCACTAATGACTTGTGAAGAAGATAAACATTGTGAATGTTGAAAAAGTTAACAGAAAGAATAAAGATATACAAAAGGAACTTGTACATTTCCCAAAAGGCCATTTCCTGCAGCTCTGCAGAAACAGTTGATTTCTCAGCAATGTCTGAAAATGAACCAGTTAATGTTGTTGAAGCTACAAGACTAATGGCTCAGTTTTAATGCACTGATGATGCATCAAATCTCTAAAAAGAGACCAGTAGATTAAATGTTTTCTACAAAAACAAACAAATATAACTCCCCAAAGCTATGTTGTTTAGCTACCAGCTTTTTGGAGATTTTCCTGTTGTCTCTTTTTTTCATTTATTCGAGTTTGACTCCATTCTAGTAAGAAACATACTGCTGTGTGATTTTAATTCTTTTCAATTTGTTTCAGTTTGTTTTGTGATTCAGGATATAGTCTATTTAACATATGTTCCATGATTGCCTGGAAAAATGTGCATTGTGATGTCATACAGAGTACTGCTTATGTTGCTTAAGTTCTTTTTGTTGATAGTGTTGCTAAATTCTAATCCTTACAGATTTTGTGCATATGTAGATTATATTTCCAAGTACAATTGCAAATAGGTCCATTTCTCTTTTCAGTCCTGTTAGTTTTTGCTTTACATTTTTGGTAGCTTTATTTTTGTTTCAAATACTTTTAGAATTACTTTTTCCTGATAGGGCGACTCTTTTATCATTGAATGGTATTGCTGTTTGTTTGTACTAATACTCTTTCCTCTGAGGTCTTATTCAGAACATCTTAACATACTTACCCTTGAATTCCTTGGGTAAATGTGTTCATAATATACCTGTGTATATGTTTACTTTCAGTATGCACAGATGTAGGTATTTGTTGTGAGTTACTTGTGTTTAACTTGAAGTTGGGTAATGGTTTTTCTGGTCTCCGTGGTTTCTGATAAAAATTCATTGCCACATGAGTTGCTTTTCTCTTATAGTTGTTATTTTAGTCTGTTTCCAGGAATTTTTTGTCTAATTTTCTAAAGTCCACTTACACTGTGTCATGGCATGGATTTTTTTGTATTATCCTGTTATGCTCTCTGAATCTGTTTATGCCTCTTGCCGAATTTGAGAAGTTTTCAATTTTTATTTCTTTGGGTAATTTCTAGCCACATCCTCACTCTCCTCTCCTCTCTCATGACACAGATATTAGATCTTTTTTTTCCCACACCCCCCTAGATCTTTTTTTAAGTCCCACAGTTTGCTCATGTGCTGTTCATTTTTTAAAAAAATCTATTTGTTGCTATGTTATTCATATTGGGCAATTTCTGTTGTGCTATCTTCCATTCTCTGTTTCTTTTGTTCTGTTTTATTCAGCTGTTGATCCCATCCACCAAGCTTTTAATTTCAGTTATTGTATTTTCAAGTTCTACAATTTCCATTTCAGTCTCCTTTGCTGACACTTTCTAATTCTAAGCTTTTAGTTCACCCTATTTATTTCAAGGATATTAGTAAAATTCAGTATTACTCATTGAATTTTTATCATTGGCTGCTTTAAAATCTTTATCATATAATTCCAATATCTAGTCATCCAATTACTGGCATTTATTGATTACCTTTGTTATTATTGATTATATTCCTGATTCTTGGTATAAGAAGTACTTTTTGCTTAAAAGCTAGGCAGTTTTGTTATGAATCTCCAGATCTTATTTCAAAATGTTTCCAGTGACTTTGTCTGACTCCCCATCTATAACTGGGTGATACATTGGGGAAGGGGCACCAATAAGCAGGGAAAGCCAGGACAATGCCTACCTCCAGGGCAAGCAAGAGCCTGGCATGAAAAGATAAAAAGCTGTGTAGAATTGGAGTGTGAAAAAACACCATCACAGACTTTGATCTGGGGAATGTGTTTTTGGGCTTCAGTCAAAAGCATGATTTTCTGACTTTGGCCCTTAAGGTCAGCACCCTGATATCTGGCCACTTGGGGAAGATGAAGAATTTTAAGAAACTCAAGCACAGGTCTTCTAGTTTAGAAACTGGAGTTTGGACCTCTGATAAGAGGATAACTTTCTGGAAAACTTGGAACCTGTGTGCCTCTGAAGAAGAGGAGATTGTTGGAAATAGTCATCCCATTTCCAGCTGTCACTCTGAAAATTGTGGCTCCTAGAGAAGAAGTAGTTGAATTTGCTTGTAAACTGGAATTTTTGTGAAATGCCCACCTCAGGTCTGCAGTGGAGAAGACACCATCTTGGAAGTGTTTACGAATTTTGAAAGTGGATAGTAATGGGGGGTAAGGAAACTGATCACTGTGGCTTTCATGATCTTGGTTTTCTCCTTGTCTGTAACTATATCTTGTTGCTGTTGTTTTGAGTAGTTTCCCCGTTGTGCACGAGGTTGGAAGAACCCAGAGAATTCTGGCTTTTAATATTGGTCTCTCCTTGCTGGTTTGGTACCTCTTTGCACCCAGTTTTGCATCTGTGAGAAAGGTGTGTGCCATCGCAGTCCTGTCAGGTGAGATCGAAGGTCCATGTATTCCATTCGGCTTCTGCTGACCATTAAGGGTGAGGAGAATGGGCTCCTCATTACTGCCAGATGTAGGGAGAAGCTCCGGAGTCATGTGTGGTTTCCACAAAACATTAACACTATTGAGAAGAAACTGATTACCTCCCAGAGATATGAAAATTTAAGGCCTTTTATCTTCTCTGATACCATCCAGGGGTGCCCCATGAGCTTGTTCAGAATGTGGAGGTCCCTGAATTCGCAGATGCTGCACATGCTGGTTGGCCCCTAGTTCTTCCTGGGGTGTTTTGCTGGAGTAGTGGGACTCTTGTTAAACTATCCTTTCCATCATTATTTGGCTGGGGAAGGAAGACATTGTGCATGTTGGTATTTCTGGTTCACTAATGTAAGACTAGGATCTATGAGGCAAAACAGCAAAACAATAAAGCAAAAAGTCTAGGAAGGTACCACTGTGTTGATTCCAAGGCACTGAAGTCCCTAGACAGTCTCCCTGGTACATTTGTGCTTTCAGAGTTTTCCTGTCCTTGCTTCATATGTGAGTTCCAGGATGTTTTGCTAAACTTAGCATTAGCAATAAGGCAGAGTAGGCATACGCCATCTTTTCCTTTTAACATGTTTTTATTGCAATTTTCCCCATTTTAATCGGTTTATACCTTGTTCATTACACACTGAATTTATGCCACAGTCTATCTGAAAAAAATGTCATTAACGCTGTTGCCATTGGTAAGTTACTTCTGAGAAGAAATACATTTCATTAGCTTGCCAAATGGAAAAAAAGATAATTAGTTGCATGGTCTCCTGATGTGAGTCTGGGTGAGTTAAATAGCACAGAGAGGATGTGTGAAGTAGTGTTTGTTATCAGCCTAACATAAAACTGTGGTTGACTTCTTTGCTAAGTTGGAAAAGACAGGTTTTGCCTGAATGTAGCAATTGTTGTCATTAATACATTTAGGAATTATACATTTTGGATGACAGAGCACCTTGTTCATGGGTAGGTGTTGCTTTGGGCCCTGTCTTTTGTCCTGCTTGGAGGATAGATCTTCTGACACTTCTCTGTGTTTTTGCGAACACACTCTTAGATATTTCTTGATATGCCCACTCCTAGATATTTCTGACAGGGAGTTGGGATAGTTTCCAGTTATTTCTGTACTTTATTTTCCAAAAATTCTGTATTCCTTGTTATATTTCATTTTAAATCAAGTGAGAGTAAATATGCATATCTTATTCTTTCCACAGTCAAGTTCCACTGAACTTATTTGCAATATAAGTTACAAAACTTATTTACAATAGCCTTCTCTGGGCTATATTTCCAAAGAAAGTTTCTTTGCATTTACATAAGACCGTAGTGTTTCTTTTGAAAGATCTCAAGATTTCTAGAATTCACCGAGTTTTCCCAAGAGGAGCTAACTCGAGGCAAAGCTCCTAAACCAAGAGACTCAAATCTTTCCTGTTAGCTCATTTTCTCTGGAGGAAGCTTTCTAATTTATTTTCCATCTGGTAGACCTTGCTGCAATGGAGTTTACCGCAGTGCATCCCTGTGGCATCTATCAGTGTCCTGGCACATAACCTGCCTGTGGATGGATTTCATCAGAACTAATGGGAAGATGAATGTGTTTACCTCTGAATCCAGAACTGCTCTGCCCCAAAGTTGCTCCATCAATTTAGACACAAGTCAGAGGATGAAATTATCCCATGAACAGATTGAGGGTGACCAGGATGCAAATTTATTAATTATGCCTGATATAATTAAAATGAGATAGTACAACACATTTCAGACTTGTGAGAGAAAACGCTACCTCTCTATAGTAGATTGTTTTCTGTATCTTAGTTGTCAGTAGGTGGGTGGTTTGGTTACCAGGGAAGGGGACCATCCCCTTTTTAATTTTTGTCATTGCAGGTTCTTCTGCCTGTGTGCAAGCAGCTGCCTGGAGATTAAGCCTTAACAATAAGGGTAAGCGTAGAGGTTTATTTACAGAAAAGGGAAAAACAAACTAAAAGAGTCGAATAGTCCACACCCTCACAAGTATCCCAAACAGAAAGGAACTCCACTTCTGCTCCTCAGGAAGCTGCATGGGGTTTACCTCAGTCCTACTGTACCTTGGTCCCAAATCACCAAGTTATGTCCTTGTCATTTGGTCCTCTGTCACTCCAGTCAGCATCAGGTGAATTTCCCCAACACGAGGCTCAGCTTGAGTCTATCTGGGTTGCAGAGTGGCTCAGCACTTTCATCAGGGTCACCTCTCCTCCACCTTCACACAGCTACCAATCCGTCGGGGCCTGAATGCTAGGAGATCCCCACAAGACTCCACTTCTGGGTCCTTTTCCACCAGGAGCCAAAAACTCTGAAAGCTCTGAACTTGCTTCTTCCCTCCTTCTCAAAAGTCGGTGTCCAGTCTCTGCTCCTTTCCTTTTATATCTTCCCTCACCCTCCTCCAAACCAGAGCTCCAGTTTCCCTCTACACACCTTCTCCGTGCTTCATTTTCTCTTCCCCTCCTGGAATTTGAAACAAAGTAAGAGAAGGGAGTGCTCTTATCTGGTTTAGGCCATCTTTTACTTCTGTGTTTTTCAGATACAGCTAATGGCAGCAATGCCATAATCTTATTTATTAATATTTTTGACTTAGCACAGTTTATAATTTAATTATTTTGGACTTACAATCTCCAAAATTCTCTGCATAATTTAGTGCATTGTTAATTAAAGTTTATCAATGGTCCAATGATACAGTTAAATTTAAAATAGCACATATTTACAGAATACAGTACTTGAAAAGGTTAGATTTCTTTAGTTCTTTCAGTAGCTTTTCAAAAGATTATTTTTAGATCATTCTATGTTTAACTGTATTTACAAGAAAAGGATCACTTTACAAAAGTCTGCCTTAACTTTAATACTGCCCATGTTAGAGTCATGGCTTCAGTTTTACTGCTTGTGTCGATAGTTCTATGTAATGTTGTATCTTCCTTGTGCAGTGCTCACAGTCCCCATGTCATGATGATGTTCTCTGTTAGCCATGTGACCACAATTTAGGAGCAGAGGATTAGGAATAAGATACTTCAGATCTGGGTAGTTAGTTGTACAGACAACAACAGTATCCTCCCAGCAGTGTGGATATGCTCCAGCGAGCTCTCAGGGAGCATCCCACCTTTCTGCCCACATGTGTCAGGCTGCTTCAAATGAGTGCAGGAGCAAACATTATGCTGAGTAAAAATAGCTTTTATGGGACAGCTCCAGGTCCATCAAACATCTTGGTGAGGACCCAGAAACTCGAGTGTCTTGGGAATTTTGTACCAAAGTCACTGAAATTAACCAGGGACCTTTCAGTCCAGCTAAGTGAGGTTCCACAGGGGAGGAGGAGGGCTTTGCTGCTTTTTTTTTTGAGGGGGGGGGGGGAACCAAGGTCTTGTGTGTGTTCCTGCATGGAAATTGTCATTCACCATGCAAACACAGAAATTCTGTTCTGTGGCAGCTTGGAGCTTTGTTGTTGCTCCCCAACTTGTAAAATTGTCTGAATGTCTCTTTGTCTGAATATCAGCCATAGCCACACCAGTCCTCACTTCCAGTGACTTCCTCAGCTATAGGTTGGCTTTCTACAGCATGTTTCCTTTCATAGAGGAAGCCAACGTATGATGACCACTTATTTTCTCGGCTGTATCCAGCACTTGTTATGGATGAACTACTCTAACTATTATAATTCAAAGATGGAGGCATTAAAGTACCTAGTTGATGCTTGAAGGAACTGGGACCCAAAGAGGCTACTTGCCCAAAGTTTGGCAGGTATCAGTCACATGTCCCACTGCCACAGAGGCACTGGGAGATGGAGATAATAGAGGTGTTTACAAGACACAAATGCATTTTGAGATTAAAAAGCAATCTGAAGGAAGTAGAATGCTGTGGAAAAGCTTTACTGGAGGAAGTACTCATTTCTTTGGGTAGAGAAAGTTTGATAAAGAATAGACAAACAGGGAAAACTGAACAAAGATTCAGGAAATAGACAAAACTTGCAGACTAACCACAGACTTGAAGCAAACAGCAAGAGATGGGGAGAAGGAGGGATCAGCAGAGGGGGGAAGAGCACAAGGGACTGTTATGATATAGGGATGCTGTGAGGGGGGGAATGCAGGGACTACACTGAAGGGAGAACAATGCTATAAGAAAGTAAAATACAAATTAAAAGTAGTAAAAAAGAGGTACAGGGTGGGACCCTATGATGATAACAAGAAACCAGCTTAGAGAGTGGTGGGGACCCAGAAGGTAAAGTAAAGGGCCTCAAGAAGGAAATGGGCCTTGTGTGCTTGAGAATGACAAAGGAGACCAGCCTGGGGTGGGGGGGGGAGGGGACGTGGGGGAGTGGGAACAGACAGTGGTCAGAGATGAGGGCATTGGGAGGCATAAGGTGACGCTTAAAGGGTTTATATTTGAGTTGTAGCAACAACCCTCATCACTCTGCTCTGTGTATTTTCTGCATGCCAGGAGCTATAGAAACAGCTTCACAGCTATTGAATCCTTTAATCATAACAGCTTATAAGGTGGTATCATCATTATTAGTCTCCCTTTGCAGTTTAGAAATTCGAATCTCTGGGAATAATGTAACTGTGACTTGAAATGGATGACAGCTGGAGGGGTCACGGTAGTAATAGAACCTGACTTGGATTTTGAAATAGCACTGTGATTTGTGTGGGGAAAGCAGATGATGAACTCAGGGAAAGCATGAGAATCCAGGCAGGAGATGCTGGTAGACCCTGCTGGGATTTTATTGCCAAAAGGGGATTTTGAACTAACTCATTAATTAGATACTTTGTGTGGTTGCTGGAGTAGATGTGGAGGTAAACCTATAGGAGGAATCAAAACAGATTGCCAGGTTTCTCATCTGAATGAGTGGGTGGATGGCATTGCCACCTATGGCAGTATAGGACGGCCAATTCTGGAAGAAAAGGTAAGGATAAAATGGTTTAATCATATTATGCTAATGACACTAATTGCCCATTTAAGGAGAGATGGCAAGTTGAAATGGATACATGAAGTTCGGAGCTCCCTCCAGAGTTTGCCTAATGTCTATAAAAATCAAAGAATTTGGTGAAAGTAGGTTTCATAATTAACACTGTAACCAAAGTTTGTTTTTATGGGAGAAGCCTAAGCAGGGAGTACCTAGTCTCTGTTTAGAACCTGGTTAGGGATTTGTGTATTTTCAGAAAGAAAAAAAATGTGTAGTCTCCTCATGACATTCCCTTGCTCATGACAGATGCATTCATTTTTTTTTTTTTTTAATTTCAGATTCATTTTGCAGAAGCATCTCACATTCTTGGGGTTCATTGCTTCTGACCTCAGTCACTGCCATTCAATGGGAGTCCTGTTTAAAAGCATGTTTATCTGGGTAAAGTAATGGTACAGATGAAGAACCCAGATAGTGATGGGTTTAGAGATCAGGTACTGTCCAGGGCCCAGTTTCAGTACTTTTAAGTATTTTTGGTGTTTTTGAAGACAGTTGAAGTTGAGGGTATTTAAAATTGACAACATCCAATTGTGAAATTCTCTGTGTTCCAGATTATGAATAGTTCTGTGATTTTTTTCAATTAGTTTAGAGCTTATTAGTTTTTTAATTAGTTTAGAGCTTATTTATCCCTGGTTGATTCTTTCCTCCATCTAAATTTATTTGTCAAAAATTTAGCAAAATCTTTATATCACACAAATAAGATGTTCTGGGTGTTCCTTACATTTCTTTTCCTCTTCTATGAAGAGGAGAAATCAACTGAACACCTATTTCTAAATTTGAAAATGTGATTGCTCTTTGATATGAAAGAAAGTGAAAAACATGCCTATATATCTGGTCTATTTCTTTAGCTGTTTGATTCCAGTATGACTGTTCAGTGACATTCTAGAGATATTTTTCTTTTGTTTTGAAAGGTATGTTTTTAAATATTATAATAGTATTTCTGAAATCAGAAGGCATCTTATAATTATAATTGGCAGTGTATTTGTTTCTCAGTGGTATATAAAATAACTGTGTGCTTTATAATGGATATCATCTTATATTGCTGAAAACTAATAGTGAGTGCTATAGAGAACTAAGATGTGGAAAAGGGAAATGAATGTCTAGTGCCAAAAATGGAATTAGGGATATAAAATGAGAATTGTTGGTCGGCTATTTCTTGATGCTGATGGTAATCTATTGAGAAACAGATAACCCATTACTTTTTATTTAGGGGTCTCAAGGCAATATTCTCATTGGGAAATGTGTTATCTCCAAAATTTCTATTAAATACTTTTAGATCTGAATTCCAAAGAGATGCATTTTAAGCTTTTGATTATGTTAGCATTTACAGTCTGTTCTACTTCACTAATCTACTTTGTGTCTGAAACTTGAGAAATGAAACAAAACACAAAAAAGAAGTCTCAAGTTAAAAAATTTGATCTAGGATGATCTCTTCTCAGCAAGGAGTAGTAGTATCTTTTGGGAGGTTGAAACATGAAATTAAAAGTTACTTTTTTTGGTATTAGTACTTTATACATGAATGTTTTCTGCTTGAAATGATGGGCTAATACTCCCTTTCCCAGAACTTCCCTTTGATTTTCTATGTCCTGTACTTTACAGCCCTGCCTTGAGAAAGGCAATTTGACATAGTCCCCTGGATTGGGTAGGACATTTGTCAATATTGAATTTATGGGGGATAGAATTTGCTCCAGTCATGCTACTGTTTGAAAGCCTTGACACCAGCTCCCATCAATCTGCTTATAAAAGGATGACCCTATTTCTAAAGTGACAGAGTCTATTTGTAGTGGTGCGATCAGTTAGCAAAGTTGCTGTGAAATACACCAGAGAGGAAGAGGTGAGCTATAAGGTATAAATTTGTTAAGATCCCCAGAAGAGCTCAGTTTGTTGAACAAAATCAGATGTTATTCTAGCTCATAAGACAAGAGAAGCATTTCCAAGAGATAGTCCTTTTGATCCCCCTGGTTTCCCCACTTCCCCTAACAGTAACATGAAACATGACTATTTATGTATGTAGGTGTTCCTGTCACCATTCAACTGGAGAAGACTTTTTTAAGGCACAAAGGACCCTGCTTGGTGTTTTTCCCATATGGTGTAGCATGATAGGGATGATGGCTTTTGTGTCCTTGTGGTTTTTATTGTGGGTGGGATTCATATTTTTCTCTCCAGTAAAATTTACCTGACAGATTTAGTTTCTCCAGTAGCTGTCTCTGTTCAAGATTTGGTCTGAAAGGATGCTTTGCCTGCATTTCCTCCTCCTATAAGTTGTTTGATTGGCAAACCACCACTTCTGATAGTAGAGTGGTGGGTGTTTTGGTAACGCTACCCCATATTGTCCATCACCCCCATTCCCAAAGTCACAATGAAATACAATAAACAACCTCCCCTGCTTTATTATGTGAACTGGCCTCCACCTCCTGTTCCACCCGTTTACCAGATGCCATCCTCAGGCCATCTGTACACAAGGTCTGGAGCAGAACCAACCCCTGTCAGTTTCACTGGGCAGAATTCCAGACACAATGGCAGGCTACAGCAGCAGCCATGAGCAGAAAGGAGACATGGTTTATTCTGGTCAGATGGCTGAGAAGGTTGAGGACTGGGGTCAGAGTTGCTTCCTCCTGAAGTCTTCCAAGAAGCATATGTATGCACTGAGGGGTGGTGGGAAGAAAATCCGAGATGTGTTTTGCACATCCCTTAAAATTCTGTGTCTGCATGTTTGTTTAATTGTAAGGACTTTTAAGTTATGAACTGACCTAAGCACCCTCTTGTCCCCACCATGTCCAAATGGTAAGGGCATGGCTGTGGGGTTGCTTCATCTTAGGTGATGAAACTGTACATAATAGTTGCTAACAATGGCAAAAGTGAATTGTTTGTTTGCACTAACCTAAAGAAAATGAAAAGATGACTTGCTTCTGTGACCTTGTATTAGACCATGATTTGGTTTGACTTTCTATTTCCTCAACTTGAAACAGGGGTAGCCAATCAGATAACCCCTATAGCCATAACTAATAATGATATAATATTTGGGTCATATTAATTTATGAGCATTTCTTAGATTGGACCATGTTTCTGGGTGCCTTGCAGTCTTTAATCAGTGATAAATTCCAATGTTAAAACATGTTTTTGATTTGTTGATTTGATTAAATGGGTGACAGATAAAGAAGACACAGAGAGGAATAAATGGAATAGTCTTCTCTGTGAGTCAATTAGCGGACATCTTTGTATTACCACTGGTAGCTGAGCTGGTCCAGAGGAGACCACATTCGAGCCTCCCTTTTAACAGGTATTGATTTGAGTAACTCTTTTTATTTTTTTTTATTGATAATATATATATGTATATTTCTTACATTGTTGTATACCCCATAGTTCTCCTATTGCTATATCACTTGTAAACCATCACCACCATTCCTTGTGTTGACCCAATCTGGCACACTCTTCAGCTGATAAAGTAGCCATTTTATCTAAGGAAATAGGTATTAAGTAAATGAAGCCCAGTCACAAATGGGTGTGGATAAAGTGGGGAAAAATAGGCTTCAAGTCATGTGGGCAGGGTGCCAAACTATGGTGGCATGAATGCAAAGCAAATGGCAACCTGCCGCCTTACCTGGGGCTGTTGCCTTTGCCTTTAAAATTTCGTTAATAGTCTCCATTGGGAACTGTTTGAAAGTCAGTGATTTTTTTTAATGCAAAATATTTTCCCAATTATATGATTAGCTTAACATGGAGCAGTTATAATATATTCCTCCTATTTCTTAGAAACCATATCTACATTGCAAAGCATTTCATTTCAAAAACCTGCAAGCAAGGATTTGTATTTCTGCAAATACATGTTTTTGGTTGACTGTCAGGGTAATCACAACTTTTTAAAAAATTGGTTATACCATTTAAAACGTGAGTGATGTCAAACATCATATGGGTTTCCATTTTTAAAACACATTCTCACAGCCTCTCTGTGTTCAAGCAGGACCATGACTGTCTCTCTGGATGTGACCTGGGGTCTGAGTGTGTCTTCATTGTATTTTTCTCTCACTGAAATTAAGAATCATTTGTGTTTTTTTCTCAGCATGGGAACATACTGTTTTTATTCATCTGTCTTACTGTCCTAATCCTTGGTTCTTTGTGTCATGAACAAAATGACCAAAAATGGCATATGTTTTCTGCGTTTGGTATTGGAATATCTTATTGTGCTCAACTTGTCTGTACTTTTTTGCTTAAATATTATTGAAGGTTAAGGGTGCTTTTCAACACTTTACATACATTTTAAAGACAGTGAGACTAGTCTTAGCTGGAGAACTAGTGATGACATAAATATGAATGCTTGTACTTGGAGCATTACCTTTGCCCTTCTCTAAACCATTCCTGATGACTGTAGCTTCAACAAAACTTGGGGCGGAGAATAAACTTCAGTGTATATTTGGTAGAATTTTCCTTATTGACTCACAGATCCTGGAATGAAACTTAGATTTATTTGTCAGCATCTGCATATCTGTTTTTCTAGCTGAGTGGAGAGATGAGAGAAGTACCAGGGAACAATGCTGATATGGGAGAGAAAAACATCATTGATTGACTATGTTTCCAGGGTGAATGGCCATTTCAAGGTATCAACTATTGTTTTCCTAAGTGCATGCCGAAGAGCTATTCCTTCTCCAACCCAGCAATGCAGATACTTTCATGATATGATCAAAAGACGGGGTAGTCTTATCTTATAATTGTGGGAGAAAAATTAACTTTTTTTAAACTAGAATTACCCAATGACAGGGTAATGATTCTCATGAAAAAATTTAATTTCTAAACTCAGGATTTGTTTTATTTGATGATGGTTTAGACATTTTGTATACTTTGCCTTTAGTGAGGATCTAGTCCTGTTTTCAAAAAGTAAGTTCATGTTGTTTAGTAGTTAAATAGTGTGCTTTCTGTTTTCCTACTTTTTCAAAAGAAGCATAGTGAGCTTCATTTGAAGCTGATTTTTTGCTGTAGTCAGTTATGACACAAATGGGTATGTGCAGAGAGTTTGCTTTGAGACAAAAACAAAACCAATTATAAAACAATTTTAAGTGCCACAGTAACAGAACTTTATGCTTTATGTTTTTCCACATTCATCTACTTATTAAAATGCTCTCAGTGACTGTACATGGGTAATATATTTTTCTTAACTTAGTCTTTTAGAAAGTCACTTTAATCTTGGGTTCATGTTACTTTTTTAAAATCACTCTATCCATTTTACCTCTAACTTCATAGTTATCAGACTTATAAAAGTGACCCAGATGTATGGTGATTACAAGTGAAATTGCTGAATTTATTATTGAATCCATCATCTGCTCTTTTTCTGTTAAGCATTTCCCTTCCATTTCTCTTCTTAAATTAATTTAGCAGTAAACATTAGATATTGCTTTAGCTACAGATAAAACTAAACGTAGTCTAACTACTGCTTCATAGATGCACTACGGCTTTCATATATAGCAATATTTTCTAGTAATAGATTTCTTTACCATTTGCTATCTGAAAGAAAAACAACCATAAATGGAGACCCAAGCAAATCATTTTTAAGAAAATCAGTGTAACAAAAGCCAACAGACAACCAAGGATGGAATAATCATGGACCTCTGTGATGCTTTCATTTCTTTGAAATTTTTTGATATAATATATCCTTTCTTCTTAATTTTTCTGTGTCACTCTGATTATGGTAGTGCTTTGGCATTTAAGATTTTAGAATCTGGAACCCCTCCCACATTCTCAGGAGAGAGGAAACTACAGTCAGCTGTAGCCTACCCTTTGAACTTATCATATACAGATTGGTTTGACCAGATGGAGGAATAAGATCAAGAATCTAATATTTATTGGGGAATAGCATTATGCCTTCATGAACTGACAACCCCTGATTATATTTATCTTAAAAAAGAAAATATTTGGAAGAGGAACTCAGAGGAAAAATACTGAGTGAGAAGAAACTTGTCCTTAAGGACAGGACCATTGACTCACTGCAGATACCAACAAAATTATTAAGAAGAATCTAGAAAAAGTAACTGCTTTTCATCAGCTCTAAATAGTAATCAACTATTACATATATGCGGCAGTCGCTGACATGCGGTTTCCATTTGGTTCCACTACATTTCCTTTTCCTAGTTGCATTCTCCCTTTGAACTCTTCCAGTAGGCTTCAACTATAAGACAGCATAGTTTATTCTCTAACCTATTGGCATTGCCTATACTATGTCTTTATGGATCTGTTCATCCTAAATTGTGCTAAATCAATGTAACTTTTGGTGACAAAAATGGTACAGAGGTAGTGACACAGTTGAAAATGGTATTGGATGCCATACTGCCCTGGTAGGTGGGGTCTGAGACAAAGGCCTGCAAGAGAAAAGGAGATGCAAAAAGGTGAATGAAAGGATGAACCCAGAAATAGGAGGAAGAAGATGAGAATGGCAGACTGATAGAACAGCCTACATGACCTGGCTGGGGGAAGACCCCAGGAAGAGTCAACGGATAGTGGCAAGGAGCCATGGTGGAACAGTGACCAGCAGACACATAGCCAGTATGGAGGGAGTCAGATGCCAGAATGGTAGATCAGGAGTAACCAGGGGCTGCTGATGGCATGTCTAGTGAATTTGGCTAGATGCCTCTGAAGGCTGGCCTGGTGAAGGAAGTATGTGGAACTGCAGCAAAGTGGCATGGAAGCTAGCTGAAAAGCTGGTACCTGGGAAAGCCAGGGATTTGGAAAACTGAGCTTGCATCAGCATTTGTTGAAAATTTTTGAAAAGCCTTAGAAAAGCAGAACAGCCAAAAATGCTAGAGAGAGAAGCAAAGATAATATGGAAAAGGAAGACAGAACTTTGCAGAGTGCCTGCCTCAGGTATGAAAGGGCAAACGGGCACCGTCTTGGACTTGGGACTTTTGGGCAAAATGGTTCTTGGGGTAAAATAAGTGGCCACTTGTGGCAATAAGGGTTTTTCATTTTCCTAGTTAATTTTCCTTGTAAATAAAACCCTGTTGTTTGAATTGCTCTGTGGCTTTAACTACTGTTGTTCGCATGCAGTTGATACCAATCTGGTAAGAAGCTGGGTGGCGGAAGCTGCATTTTAAAAATGCTGCTTTTTTCCCTGTGGCTTATTGGTTGGAAGCTTCTGCTCCTTTTGACCCAATTTTAAGAGGATCGTATTTTTGCATTTTGGTATTTTAGGGACAAAATGTCTTGATGCTCAGAGTCACTCTGCGGCACAACTCCAAGGGAGCAGGATTTTGCAAAGTATTGAGATTTTGTAGATAGGTGTTAGCTTTAAGGAGTTAGTCTCTGGGTGGGACCCCTCACAATGAGTCCTCAGGGATCTTTTTAATAGGCATCTGTAGGGAATTTTCTTCCAACAAAAAAAAAATCACTACTGTTCAATATGTCTGCATGTTGAACACCGTACAGTAGCTCGGTCCTCATAAGTAGCTCAAGGTCCTCATAATTGTCAAGAATTTATTAGGACGTTGATTATTAATGTTAAAAGAAAATCTTACCACCCTAGGTCAGAAGATTCTAGATGGTTTAAGTTTTCATTGGTTGAGATTTTTATTCTATTAAAGATAAAGGTACCAGTACATTTTAAATAGAATACTACTATAGCATTATTTACAATAGCTGGGCATGGATGCTGCTGACTACTCATCAGTAGATGACAAGACCAGGAAGATGTGGTCTGTCCACAATGCGGAATATTGTCCAGTCATGAGGAAAGATGAAAGGACATTTACAACCTAATGGAGGGGGGGGGGGTTTAAGGGAGTTATGTAAAGCAAACAAGAATGCAAGAGCAAATATTGCATATTTATAATGAACAATTTGACAAATACCTAACAAAACTGGCAAACATTAGGAAATGAAGTGAGGGTGCTGAGGTTAAGGAGTGGGGGAGGGAGAAGAAGGCAAGGGGACATGGGGGGTGTGGAAAAAAGAAATAAAATGAACAAAATATAAAATCAGACTTCACAGTCTGGCAGTTATCCAGTATTCTAGGTTTTTCAGTCTACAAATTGAAAAAAAGTAGTACTACTTATATGTGTACAATATTTAGGCTACAGTGTTTATTTCATGACTTTGTGGTTTCCTCCATGGTCTGTGAAAGAGGATCAGGATCTATAAATTAGAAATCATAGATATAAAATAGCAAATAAAAACAGAGGGTTCTTCATGGAAGAAATTTGTTTCATTTTTTCATTGTGAATATAATACAGAAAATTACTTTATGATATTTGTTGCTTAATGGATAAAGAAAACATATGAAGCAGAACATACTGAACATTCTGTCTATAAATGCACCAGGTCTGAGCAAAGAATACATTTTTAAAACAAACAATAAAAACTCATGTAATAAGAGTCTTAGGCTGAAAGATGCCATTTCTGCCATGTTTGCACAATGAGAGCTGTAGCAAATGGTTACTTGTATGAGATAAAAAATTGTCAGATGCACTAGGTTTTAAAATTGTATTTTGGCAGTTTTTAAACAGAAATAGAAAACAAATAGCATCATAAACTGCACATCATTCATCTTTTACAATCATCAACATAGATATCTTTCAACTTTTTTCTGAATCATTTAAGAAACAAATCTTAGATGCCATTATTTCTTCAGAATGTACTTCTAATGGTTCATCACTTTTTTTTCAAATGCTTGACCATGCTTACAACTAATAATATGAACACTATTTTATAATCACCAGTCCATGTTCAATTTGCTTAGTTATCAAAACAATATCTTTTTTTTTTTACAGTTTGTTCAAATGAAAATCTAAACAGAATCCATACTGACTTTATTAGTGCATGATCAAGGGATACCCCTGACTCCAAAAATATTAAGGAACGCATGCTGTAAAGGATACAACAATTCATACATACTGATACCAAGGAAGCTGACCCTCCCTTTGCCTTTAATAAAATCTGATCTTTAGTAAAATTACTGTGCATTGAGAAAAAGGAGAAGAAAGGATATTTCTAATAAAATTCTGAAAATTCCCCAGCCCTTTGTGGGCTAACCCAACACAGGGTTAGCCCAAAGTGGGGCTGTGGAAAGCTAGCCACAATCCTAAGGTAATTTCTGGAAGGAAACAGCAAGAAAAGGGGTGAGGCATGTCCCAGAAAGCTTGATTTTTTTCACTTAATATTATTCTAATAATAAGACCACTGAGTATAATTCAAAATTTCTTTCTGTCTTTCAGTCATCAGGATAGTCCATAAACAATAATAAAATTATTGTCTTATTTTCTTCCCCTCAATTTAACTTCTTTATATAGTTATTCCACCAATTTAAAATGCAGTCAGATTTCTTTGTTTTACTTCCTCTTCAAAATCCATGGCTGCTTATTTATTATTATTTTTTTCCAATTTAAAAAATAATTTTATTACCTGCTGAATACCTAAAGTATGGTAGAGTCAATTGAATATCTAAAATATTGTAAATCTGTGGTTTTTTATTTTTTTAAAATATTTTTTAAAGTATTTTATAATCAAATAGTTTATATATATATATATACATTTCATATCTTTGTAATACTGGAGATTCACCCCCCCACCCTCCCTGAACATTCCCCCCTCTGTCCCGCCCCC
>PVHY01011910.1:0-39104 GCA_004024945.1 Uropsilus gracilis
AAAAAAACAAATAACCTCACCCTAGAGTGAATACTGTAAGATTTAATTTACACAAAGTTCAAAACCAGGTCAGACTAAACTGAGGATGATGATAACAGAATAGTGGTTACTTTATTTTGGGGGCGGGTGTGAGGGGCGGTGTCAGGGAGGAGAGTATTGACTAAGAAGTGGAATGACGAATCTTCTATATATAGAAATAATTCAGATATTGATCTCGTTTTGATGGGTGTTTTCTTTTATAAAACCTTTTCAAGCTGCACACTTGAGATTTGTGCACTCTAGTACATAACTCAATGTACTGCAACAAATAGAGTTAAGAAATATAATTCACAAATATGTATAAACTCACTTCTCTGTCCCTGATATTATTCTAAGCACTGCACATTAATTAACTCATTCAGTTTTTACAACAAGACTCATGATTCTGCTCATCCTTGCTTTTTTCCTCATTGAGATCTGGGGAGAATATATAACTCACCCAAGTTCACACAGTGATGGTAAATCCAGAGTTCAAGCAGAGGGAAGGTTATCTGAGCCTGGAATCATCAGCACTACACTGCTGCCTACTTTACAGAAAGTGCTTGGGAATTATATGTGTTAATGTGTATGCAAATATTAGGTTTCAAGTACATGGTTTATGGGCTGTCATTACAAAGCACCTTTATTAATGTTTCTGTCTCCCATTAATTTTATTCAGCCCTAATACTTCTCTAATCACTTTTGAGTGGAAAAAAATGCTCATTTACTCTAGATTGTGTAATAGAGTCTCAATTCAGTAATTAAAAAAACCCAATCTCAGGCAAAACATCTGAGCTCTAAATTTGTTAAAGGGTCCTCTCCACCTCAGTTAGGTTTCTAATAGACTGCTATTTGGGACCCAACAAAGGTGAAGGTTTGGTCAATCATTCACTCCTACCCTACTTTGTGTTCCATAGTATGGCAAAATGTATTTCAAGGTCCAGATATATCTGAGGACAGAGGACAGTTAGCACTTGACTGATAATGTCATGGTGATTTCTGTCAGAGCTTACTCTGTCAGAAGAGGCAATTGACTCTTCTAGAAGTTTCTCCTCGTGATTTATTTATTGTCAGGCACAAGTGATAAAATACAGTCAAGGGGTCTGGTGGTAAAATTGTGAAGTCTATGTAGGAAGAAATTAGTCATATAATGTACCACATGTTTACATAATATCAGAACAAATTATTAAGCCATATAGTCCATTATCTTAATTTGTCATTTAAAAAATAAACTAAAAATCTGTAAAAGTATCTTTTTATATACTTCAGAGAATTATCTATTTTTTAAAATTTCTAAATCACATAAAATATACTTTTACACATTTTTAAAAGCAAACATTGTTCCTCTATCAAAATTTCTGCATATTGTCCACTCTAGGAATAAAAGTACTTAAAACAAAGTCAGCTAACTTTTTTCTTTAAAGCATATATTTTAGAGGTTGAATTGTATAAAAATATGTCACAACTATTGAATTTTGCTGTTTCAACACAAAGGTAATGATCAAAATAAGCAAACTAAGGGTAAAGCTATAGTCCAATAAACTTTTTTTTTTCCATTTTACCAAAACAGACAGGGGAGCTGTAATTTTCTTGTCTGAACTTACAGATGAGAAAACAGAAATGTGATAGTAATCAAATTTACAAATTTTCATGTTGATAACAATGTATTTAGTAAATGCAATTCATTAATGTTTTTCATATGTCAGTTGTAGTATCAATATAAATGTAGAAGCCAATGAATGACCAGAACTTGGAGACCTATTTCACCGCTCATCTATAACAGAAAGTATACTATGTGAGGAGACAGATTCAGTTGTAAACTTCTGTCAAGCTAGACCAAAACACATACAAATTTAAGAACAGTATGAATTGTTTTATATTATAAAATTCCTCAGACATATGTGATTTTGTAAAAAAAAAAAATGCTAATTTGTAGGTACTTTTTGGACAATGAATCAGGACACAAAAAGATGCAAGAATATGGAAATGATATTTCATTATGCAAGTTTCTATTGAATTTATGCTCTCTGAAAAGACTGATTTGACAGGTTAATTAACTTGTCTTTTCTCCTATCCAAGCTCCTCTGCTGCTCAAGTCCTCCCTGCACTCTCAAGCATTATCCATCTCTGAAGTTGGCAGCAGCAGAACCCACAGACCGTCCTGGATGACATTTGGATACAGTTGTCTTTTGTTTAATATGCATCAGACCAGGCCAGAGATGTGGAGAAGCTGTGCCCAGGAACCCAGGTTCTATTCTTCAGGAGAGGGAATAGTTCTGTGGGCTGAACTGTGTTAGCGTTGGTCAATCACAGGGAAGGGAACGTTGCTACATAGCGGTAAATGGAGAATTTGTTCGCTCCATTCAGTTTTCCCCAGTAATTTGTGTTACCAGAATCTCAAAGCTACTATTGAAAAAAATAATCAGGAAAGATTAATGTATCTAACATACATTAGCATACATACATACAGATACCTCCTCCCCACACACATTGCTTCATATACTAATTGCCAGTAAAGATTAGAATAGGTGTGCAAGTGTCTTTTTTTGCAGAAATTTCTCCAGAGAATTCTATTCTGAAGCCAAGCTAGAGTACTGCTGACGGGTTGTTATTATTGAGACCATAGAAAAGAGATTTGATAGACCTTTTACAACTATAATATTATCCACCGTATATAAGATTATTATTTTTAAAGAAAGCTTTTGTTACCTTGGTTTTAGTACTATATTTGATACTCAAATGCTTCTCATATAAATTTCAGCATCTTGCCCACCACAAGAAGTAGTGAGAGTGATTCTGAAAGTGATTTTATAAAGACATCAAAAACATAGAAAGCAAATGTTGATAAGAGTGATAGAGTGTGGGAGCACTCTACACTACTGATGAGAATGCAAATTGTCCTGTAACATATGGAAAAGAGTATGCATTTTCTCAAAAACTTAGCAATTGACCTATGATATGATCAAGCAATTCCATTTCTAGGTATTTATTCAGAGAATACACAAACACTGATTTTAAAAGTTATACGCATCTTTATGTTCATTGCAGTTTTAATCACAATAGTCAAAACACGGGAACAACTTCAATGTCCAGCATTGGATGATTGGATGTAGAAGAATTTATATACACACACTGGAATATTATTCACCATTCAGTGATTAAAAAAATAGATGAAATCTCTTGCTCTGTGTGACAATATGGGTGGAACTTGAAACCTGATTATCCTCAGCAAAATAAGATAGAGTGAGAAAGACAAATACTGGATGATCTCATTCATAGATGGAATATAACAAATAAAATCTTAGATTCTGATAACAAAATAGTGGTTATTAGAGGGGAATGGAAAGAGAGGAAAGATAGAGACAGATGGAAGTGGTCAATTGAATAGTGATGACTAGTAACTAGAACTTTGGTTGGATATTAATGTGACAAACCCATTCATCAGGGGTGAAGTTCTACTCTTAAAATTCATGCAGTTTTGTGAACCAACAATACATCAGTTAGAAAAAATTATGATAACAAGCTCCCAAAGCCTTAAAAAGATTTTGAGTATTTAAAATATATATGAGACAAGATAACGTGAATAGCTATAGGGGATTTTTGAGAAATAATGTTTCTTCCCTTGGGGGCAAACAGATGAGCAGGCATGAACTGACTGAATAATTACAACTCTGGATTCAGCTTACCATGGAAACCTAACTTTATATCTCAACGAATAAGGCACTGGTTTTACATGCTGCCTTGTATGTTTTTGACTTTTTAAAATTTGGATTTGAAATTAACTTTTGAATTTTATACCTTTATTTGTGTATACATCTTTAGAAAATAGAGACATTGCTTAATTACTGCTAATATTGTTAGTACACAGCACAGTAGTCCCTAGTTCATAATAGGTGCCCAATAAAAATTTTAAACAAATATGAGAAGCACATAAGTTCTCAAAGAGAACCAATTTTACTCAGTACTGCTGAGAGTAAGCAACACAAGAAAAAAAATAGAGATATTGGCTGTTCAGTGCTGGTAGGTAATAGATTAAGCATTATACTAGGGAAATTTCTGCCATTCTAAGAAGTACCATCAGTATTAGCCAAAAAGAAGGTAGAAATCAAGGATATTGTTATATAATAGTTGGGCTGGCATGGGGAATTCACTTTAACTCTGGAAATGTGGGTTAATAACATTTTCTGTTAGTTCATATAAATCAAATGATCAGAGTTAAACAATTTGGCAAAGTATATTGGGCTATTTTCAAATGTGGGCTATAAGCCATGTGTTTATGTGTAGGTAGATCATAGGCTTCAATGGTGATACAGTGAGTCTGGGACAGAAAGGAGGTTCCCGTGAAGGCTCATGCTACTGGAACCCTCAATAGCTGTAAATATACTTAAAACTCTGATCTTGAATTACATTAGATTGTTATTGAAAATTGTTTCAGAACATTGCTTTTTTGTACTTATTGTATTCTATCATTAAATTCAGATTTAAAAGCCTCCCTAGTCTCCTCCGGGTACCCCTTGCCCTCTTCACCTCTACACACTCCACCACTTTCTCTTTCTCCTATGTTTTACCTGCCATCTGGAACCACTTCCCTGCCTCTCTGGACTTAATTGACTCTTTTCAAATAGCATCTCTAGCCTCCATCTCTCCTGTATGCCTTATGACTCCTAACCTCACAGAAACAATCAACCTCTTCTCTGTGAGCCTGGCCATTTTCCTCTACTAAAGTTTTCCTTGTCTTAGCCAGTCTTTCCAGCTCTTCTCCACACAAGTGGCTATTGGTAATCTCTATGCCGATTTGTTCCTTCCTTAAAGCTATTTAAAGAAGCAACTGCAAATGTCATCGCATTGTTCCATACGTACATGTACACTCGGGCAAAGCCATACAGAAGCACATATTTAATTGCTTTGACTCTTATATAATCACTACGAGTCACTGAAGTAAAACCCATTAAGGAAAAATGATTCTCTAACGAGTTAGAATATTGCACTTGCACTTGGATGGCTTGTTCTTGGTCAGGAAGCCGAGCTGACTCCCTTGATTCATAATGGGTTTAAAAAGCTCACCGAGTGCATTTCAGGCACGATAGTGCTACAATAAGAGCAAAGCTTTACAGATATGCTCACAAGCAGCTCCCTGATGTAAACAAAAACAAAACAAAACAAACAGAAAAACAAAACTTAAGTATGTAGTTTTTTTTAAATTTTGATTTGAAATACAAAAAATCATTAAAAATAAAAGCACAAGGAATTTATATGCAAACACATAACTTAGCCAAACATAGGGAAGCTCATTCAAATTTACAACTTTTAAAACTATCATGTATAAAAATACCAACTGTACAGAATTACTATTAGCATTGAAAGAATACAATCTTTCATGAGTTTTAATATGAGAAAAATTTCTGTTGGCCACGGTAGAAATTCAGACTCTGCTCTGCCCATTTATAATACTTAAATATCCTATTTTGAGGAGTAAATTAAGTTTGAAAATTTATAATGTTTTCCATATTTTCAGCAATTCAGTAAAAAAGAAAATATGTATTTTAGTTTCTTTATTATTGTGCATGATAACCAAATTAGGACTTGTTGGTATTCTCTGGAATGCCATATGTTTTGAAAACTCATAGAACCTACCTTTTACAAGGTTGGTTTTGAAGAGAACTATTTTCATATTGTTGGAAACTAAAAAAAAAAAATAAAATTAGTGAATTCTACTTGGAAAGCATGCCTTTTGCCTCTTTATAGGAACCCAAATTACTCATAATAAGGACACTACAAAACAACAAAAATACTGCCACTTAAGAAAGGGAAATCTCTGCCGATTATAGCGAGTAAATCCAAGCCACACATTCGATTAACTACCAGTAATAACTACTAATATTCAAATTTCTGCAGTGAGTTTCATTCACAAATATTTTAAACATGTTCATCACAACAAACTAGTTAATAGCAATGTCTCTTTAGTGAGAGAGACATCAGTCAAGTTTAACACATATTTTGGGAAGTGACAGAGTGGTATTACTGGGGGTGTATCAAATTTATTCTATTTCCATCCTTTTTTGTGTTATCGAAGGGGACAGATTTGCCTTTCCTCTTTGTGGATGATATAGAAAGAAAATTATGATTTTATTTGTTTGGGTAACTTCATGCACAGATGGGCGAACTCTCACCTGCTGGCACTAGCTCTGTTTTTTATAGAAATTTCTCCAAACATTTTTTTTTATTTCCTTCTTTTTCACTGGTTGGCTAGTTGCACGGAAACACAGAGCACTATCATAGATCTCATCACAGCAAAGCAGATGTTCCTCCATCTTATGTAATCCCCACCTGCTCTACACTGGATGCCCCTGACTGCAAGAAACAGTCAAGAGGTCTTAGCGTCTGTCACTTGTACTTTCTGCAAGTGTGGAGCCTCTTTTTCTTTGTCTCCTTTACACAGTCACACTAAGGGTTTATGAATGCCAAATAAAAGAAAAAGCAACTAAAATCAGTAGGCATGCCTTTTAGTTTCAGAGAAGTCAGCACTTAAGGCAGACATTTAGTGCCTTGGTTTTTATTCAAAATTTATGACAGACTTTTACATAGATAAATGATTACACTGACAAGACCCTTTGGGACACTAAACCATTATTTATAATTATTGTTCAAGTGCGTTTTTCAAATTGAAGGCCTACTTGTACCTGCCAAAAAACTATTTTCAAAGAACTTAATTAATTACGCTCATGCTGTGCATTACAGAATTTCTATAGGATATTTAAGTTATAAATAAAAATAGGATTGAAGATAGATGATGTTGACTATAAGTGATTTCACAAAATCTGTATAAAGTGAAATGATAAATTTTATAAGGAAAACACTATAGGTCATGCTAATAATTTTTTTAATTGCAGAACAGAGAAATTATTTTTCTAGTTAAGTAATTGCTATTCTTAAATCATATCTTTCCACTCAATTTCCAAATTAAAGTTAAGTCAAAAGAAATAAACTCTTGTGACCCTGAAATAATAAACTAAACAAAAATAAAGAAAAAAGAGTGGAAGTTTAAATATTTAAAAGCTCTTCAGTTTAAAAACTACCTATAAGAAAATCAGTACGCTCTTAATGACTTATATCCTATGTCATACATAATTTTCCTAATTGATAAAATTTCAATAAAGTTATAACATATTGGACTTGAAGGGAATGGGCATATACAACTGATGTGTCACTAAGATATTTAATTTTTACCAGAAAAAATTGTATTTGAAGCAATTAAGTCTATGTAATAAATTTTTAATTGTAAACAGAAATGTACATGCAATTAAGAAATGTAAATCATTCAATTTGAGTAAAGATGTTTAGTATAAAATAATGCATATATAACTTATGCAACTGGGAAACAAACCACACATACTAAATAATTGACATAACAGACAAAACATGAATTCTATCAACTGTGCTTTAAAATATACTCATTTGTATAGTTCATCATATATTATAATCATTGCATTAAATTAGACATAATTAGAAGAGTTTTCTCATCTGCTTTGGAATAAGAAACTAATTAAATTTATTCTTTTGAATATCAATGTTAAAATGAGCACAAAGCTTTAAGTTGTACTAAACCTAAGTTAAAAAAATATCATCATTGACTTTCACCTATGTGATAGAAGTGTGTTCCACAGAAGTCAGAGAAAGCCACTTTCAAGTATATTCAGATTTAACTATTAAGTTGTATGTTACAGAGATAAATTATACAATGCAAATTTATTTATTTGATTGTTTTTATTATTTAATTGATTTGTCCTTATATGAAAGTAGATAGCTTTGGGAATAACAGTGTCATTCTTTGGTATGAACATCAGATTCACTCACTTGCACTAAAGTTTTAGTGCCATCATGCTATTAAATCAATTCCCTCTGCCTATTGCTACCACCCCTCTTACTTTTCCCATCTGGTAACAATATTTTCATAGAATCTAAGAGTTATATGTTATATGTTGAAAACATCCTTGTTTACTTATATTTCATGTTTGAGTAAAACTATTCAATAACTCTTACTTTCTCACTTATTTCACTAAGCATAATAGTCTCATTTCATCCTCATTGTCACAAAAGTTAATACTTTATCTGTTTAAATAACTAAATAGCAGTCCACTGAGTATTTACACATCGACTTACTTGTATAGTCATCTAGCAATAGATAGGCATTTAGGTCATTCTATGTCTTATCTAATAATGTTGTTTTGAACTTAGGGATGAAAATATTTTTTTTTGAGCTAGTGTTTCATATACTTTGGAAAATTCTTAGGAGCAGCATAATCGTAAGTTCCAATATACTGTGAAGTGGTACTTTTTATGCATCATTTTGCTATGAACTAATAAAATCTTAAAATTTTTATATTCTAATTAAAATTTACTAAAATGAATAATGAAATTTGATTTATTTTCCTTTAGGCTCAAGTAAAATGCTAATTTTATTATGTATAACATTGAATATACACAGATTGAAGACTTTTCTTAATGCTTTCTACTCTATAATAATGATGGTAAGTATATGTAGATGTCAAGAATATAAACACCTGCTAAATTTATTCATAATTATAGAATTTAAAATCTTAATTTTACTCCTTATTAGTAGCAACCAATTTGTTGCAACCATTATTTTTTGACTGAGTTAAACAACCATTTAAATGTGTATTTCAAAATTTTTGTATATAAAATAAGTGTGTGTGTGTGTGTGTGCAGAGAGAGACAGGGAGAGAGAGAGAGAACCATATCTGTGTTTGAAAGGCATGAGTCATTATTAGGAAAAAGCAGCATCATATTAGATATCCAGCCTCTTTAAACAATACTACTATCTAGGGTTGTTGAAATAAGGAGAAAAACATACATACTGTATATGAAACACATGAATCAATCATATCAAAGGACTGAAAGACTCCAGAAAAATATTTAAAAGGTTTGAGCACATAAAGTGTCAGTGAGGATGGAAAGATATACTGAAGGACCATGAACATAACCTGGCAGTGATTTAAATGTTAAAGTAAAAGACTCATGGAAAAATACGTGATTTCAAGTTTGTTGATCGACTGCGTTAATATGACTCAGGATTAGAGGGGAATACAATGAGGTCGATTTTAGACAATATTATTTTGAATGTGATTTATCTACATACTATGCTTTTGCTAAGTAATTTGAAATTGGGGAAATTTTGTCCCACTGAGGATAACATTGGCATTGTATGACTACATATTTAATTATCACAAGAGTGTCATGACATCTAGAACTTAGAGGTCAAGGAACTGCTAAATACCTGGGAAAGATTCAAGCAATACAAATTAGTTTTGGAATGTCTCTGTAAAAATAAATGAGTTGAGTAATATGGTATTTACAGATGTGAGATGGATTAGTCATGCTACAAATAATTGTTGTGCACATTTATATGCAGTTACTGTTCTAGATTTTGAAGAGAAAATATTGACTAATATATAAGATATATCTGCTCTCAGAAAAGTCACTTTAGTTTGGAGGAGACTGATAATATCTACAAAGATGAATATGATAAACTAATAATATCAGATGGTTGTAATGGATATGAATAAATGAAAACTGGTTTATGTGATGGAGAATGACAATGTGAGAGGGTTCAATGTAGACTGGGGATTAAGGAAGATAGGATGATAATGATACTTTCGGTGAGACTGAAATTCTCAGTTAAATTTGTTAGAAATTCTCAGTTAAAGTTAGGGCTAAAATTCCAACTTTTACTGGTTAACACAATTTGAAATGTATTATATAGATAAGGGTTACATATATAATGTGCAATTATCTTCAAAACTAGAGGACCTAGAAAATGAAAAATAGTTTAAATGTCTAAGAAAATATCCAGTAAAGAGTTATAAAGCAATACAGCAACTCCCTCAAATTGTACAGTAATTCTGTTCATTCAAATAATCTGATGAACAATCTTCAACCCTTGTCTAAATAATGTAATATTGGTTTGGGATAATTCAATCTGGGAAATCTCAGAGATATAGAAAGCACTTGATTGACAATTGATATCAGAGAGCTTCCTTCATGGAAGTCAATCATTACCAGTATTTAATTGAGTACTTGAAAGTGTATATACATTTTGTTAAACATTATTCATATGATTCTAATGGAAAGGAAGCTATATAAAGTGATACCAAGTTAACACTTAATATTGGAAAAATATGAATACACTTCAAAAATAAATTAGGAATGCAAAGAAAAGTTCAGACATCAAATTTTTAATCTATTTGTAGATTCTTGATTTTCAATATTATTTTAGCTGTTTTGCAATCATATATTGCCTTGGTATCATTGCTGACTGAGCTAAATTTTTCTAAAAATCCATTGATTGATCAATGATTATTTTGATGTTAGTTACTAAGTGTAGCTCATACCTACTCCCATCATTTTTCTTATCTTTAAAATCCACATTGGTAATTATTTTTGATATTATTTTCAGAATGATCTTGATTTATGCAGAAATTCATTATAGCAATATTTGAAGGTTGATATGTAATTAACATCTCATATTTCTGAATTATATACACCAAAGCTACCTTAATAATATAATTATACATTAAAAAACATTTTATTATTCACTGAACATTTGTTTAAATATAAGAAAGATTTTGAAATATTTTCTGTAGTTCTAACCAACAAGTTTTTGAGTGTAGACTAAGATATAAAAATAAGTTTCGTACATTTCTAGTTTAGTAATTCATAGTTTGCATTTCATGATAAAATTAAGCCCAAAGAGAGAAATACAGAATGAGAAAAGGAGAACAAAAAAGAGAGATAAAAATTTGTGTTATGCAAATGTTTTTCAATTGTTCTTACTAAATGCCTGGACACATGAGCTGCCAGTAGTGAAGGTTAACACACAATTACTAAAAAAGCAAAAATTAATTATTTTTTAAAGCAAATGACATTTTGAAGACACAAATGATGAACCAGAATTCTTAAGTGCTAAGAATAGTCTAAAAAGCTAAACATAGCATGTTATAATCTGGCTTTATAGTGTAATCAAGAAATGTATGTAAAATTCTTTTGGTACAGACCCTATGGAAAACAGTATGGAAGTTTCTAAAGGTATATTTGCTGTATGATCCTGGAAATCCATTCCAAAATATCTGCTCCCAGCAAATGAAAAGTTCTAATTCAAGGGAATACATGCATGAACATGTTCACTGCAGTATCATTTATCATAGACAAGGTATGGAAGCAACCATAGCACTCAAGTTCAGGTAAATGGATTAAGAAGCTATATACACCATAAAGTACTACACAGCTATAAAAACAAATGAAGTCTTGCAAAATCATGCATGGAACTTGAGGAGATTTTACTGAGCAATATAACCAGAAGGAGAATGACAAATGCTGTATGATTACAGTTATATGTACAACAATATAGGAAAAAACAAACATTCAGACTAATCAGATGAAAAACATATCCTGGAATTTTGACTTTAAACTGAAGTTATCAGTGGAGGGGGGAGATGATAGAGAGCAAAGGTAAGAGGAGACCCAATGGATTACAGTGGAAACTTATGGGAGAGTTGTTGGTGGGTATGAGGTGGTAACACATATTGAAGAAATAGGATCCTATATTTCCGAATCATTTGCAATGTTGTAAACCGATGTTATATTAATTTTAAAAGTCACGTAAAAAAGAATTAAGGTAGAGAAAAAATCTGTTAGGATTTTGCTTTTGAAAGAATAAAAATGTTCATTTGCCCTGAGAATATGTGAGAGAAAACAAAAGATATTGTAAAATATAATCTACGTTTAATTTATGAAGGATTTTTTGGTAAAAATAATGCTAAAAGAGAATGTGCAAAAGTTATGCAGCACATAGCCATTTTCAACTGTTTCAGGTTGTTAGATGATTATTTCATCTATTATTTGTGTAAGAATTAAAACCTATAAATATTTAATTATAAAACCTTATACAATAACCTCTTTTATATAACATATACTGGAGTGGCCTTTATAGTACTCACTTCTTCCCACTTACAAGAAATATTGATTTCCTACATGTGACTAAAATGTACAATTCATCTTTATTTAGAATGTTTTGGAAACTCAAGAATCAAAAGATTAATTTGTTGGTAAGTAACACAGTGTGATTTTCAGGTTCTAGTATAAGGCCAGTCTACAACTGTAATTTATATCACTGATAATTAAAATAGAGGATGGTATAGATCTTTCTGTTACTAACAACTTCATAGAGATGTTTGATTATCATGCTCAGAATTCTAATAAACATCTGTGATACCTATTAAGTAGGATATAGAAATATACATTGATCATTCAATCAAATCTTATAGTATAGTATGCTGTATCAAGTAAAAGAAACTACAACCTCGAAGAAATCTACCACACTCATTCTCAGTTTTTCAGTCTGTTTTAGTATCGTTTTATGGAAATCAGCTACTAATTAAAAAAAAAGAACAAACAGAATAAAATGCATGCTGTTCACTAGGTAGCAAGACCCAGATAGCCATGTAAATACTAAGAACTAAATACTAAGTACTCAAATATAGGAAATAATGATTATCCTTAAAAAACTCTAATTCAAATTACAATTTTTGATGATCTCAATAACTAAATTCTGTTTATCAAAGTGTAAGCTTTGTAGTATATCAAATTTAGATTTTCAATAACCTACCCACTTGACAAAAGAGAGATGAAAGCTGGGTCTTTTGCTCTCCCAGATAAAAGTGATTGATTGAGTATATATTTCAAGATGCTGTTCATTCAAGTACCTGAAAACCTTAATTTAACTTATGGTATCAGTTCTTGGAACATATCCTTGAGACAAGTTTAATGTTAACACTTAATATTTGTTAAGCTTGCTTTATATTTAATTACAATAAGACTACACCTAATTTACAACTTTGAAACACATAATGTCCACATAGTTTCAAATATATTTTCTTAAAAGCTGCTTTTATCTCTGAGGTGTTATAAAGTAGCTTTTAAACATCTTCCAGTTTTTAAAGCATTTTATTTTTCTAGACATATATTCACTCAGATGGTGCACTCAGATGGTGAGCTAAAGATAATACCCCACCAACTTCAACATAATTTTTGATTTGGAAGTAGGTTTCCCTATAACAAAAGATTTTGTGATAGAATTATGTATCATGTTATTTGATTTAAAATAAATAAGAGAAATGTATTAGAGTAATTAATTCAGGGGGAAGCTTAAAATTATAGAAATGATAAAAGGATATTTCTTTGGACATCATTTTGGGTAGTGTTTTATTCTCAATGTAACAGAATAAAAGAAAATTACACAAAGATATTTGTATTTAGATTTTCACCACTGGTTCTTTGATCTTTGGACAGACATTAAATTTGCTAATTTAAAACATGCTAAACAATTTATAGAAAATGGCTATAGGTATGTCTGATAAATATTAATTCTGAAAACTAATTATAATTCAAAAGCTGTTCCAGTCAAAACAAGTATGTCCATTTGAAAATATGTATTTAATTGAATTTTAATTTAATCAACTTGAAGCTATGAATTTAGTGCTCCAGAAAGAGAGATTAAAACTGAATAGAAAGAGGACATTGCCTCCAGCACTGCTAGTACATTTAATATTTCACCTGAAGGGGCTACCCTCTAATACACTGAACACCATGCTGTACATGGTTATTAAAACCTATGGACAACAAAATAATAGACCAGAGGATTTCACTTTGGACTTTCTTTAGCTCATTAAGTCTTGGGGTTTTCTTATGAAAAGTCACACTGCTGTATTTTTCTTACAATAGGGCAGTTGGTATACTGAGTTTGATAAAAGAATTACCATCTATATCAATTTATAACTTTGGCTTTAAAACATTTTTTTTATAAAGAAAAGAGCCAAAAATATTGTCTAAATACCTAAAAGTCACTATAGTAAAGTACAGGCATAAAAAATATAAATACACACAGACATGAAAAATTATTAGTATTAAGAGGTAGGTATTGTGGAAAAAAATGTTATGACTTAATCAAGAAAGAAGTTAAACTAAAACTCATCAAAGTGTTCATTAGAGTATTTTTATTTTGTATCCTGTAAGATTGTCTCTCATTTTGCAAAGGTATTGTTTGACATACAAAATGAATTACATAACCTTTCTTCACTTCTTTTAATAATCAACCACTGTGAGATAAAACTTGGCAAGGAGTAGTGTAGAAAATATCTTTGCTTTAGATAATGAATAAACACTACATCGGAACTGTGTCAAAGTAAGTTTTTACTTTTTTTTTTTAATGCTGTCATTTAAATACTGTTCTGATACTACCTGCAGAAAGAAGGTGCTTGTAGGAAAATAGTTTATAAGAGACACATATTAGCTGAGTATGTTGGTATGTCACTAAGCTCATCAATTGCAAAATCAATTGGGTTTTAATGAAACCACTCCATACAAACTAGGTAAAAAGTCCAGCTGCCAGGGAGATAAAGTGTCACAAACTATCAATGAAAAGCAAACAATCAATGAAGTGTTAGTGGGAAAACAAACTTTCCTCTTTGCCTTTAACTATGCAAACAGCAGGCCTTTCAAAAACTACAAAAGTGCAATCCTACTGATAATGACAAAATAACAGTGTTGATTATTCAGTATGCCAATGCAGAAAGCTTCAAAGTTTGCCGATAATATATAATCACTTCCACTCATAATGAAATGTTGACTTCCTTTGATTTGTGTTTAATCCTTATCTTAGAAAATGTATAATTTTCAAATAGCATAATCACACACACACACACACTTCAAACACTCATTAGATTCTTTTTGTAAGAACTGGATGGAGTACTATACTATCAACAGCTATTTCAAAGTTAGCACAACAAACTTTTGTGATTGATAAAGGCTAGTCATTGTAAGAATGTGTTAGGCACCATTGATTAAGTTCAGTTCATCAGTTCAGATATGCAGTGTTCAAATAAGGGCAAAAGTAGTCAGGAACAGGATGTATTGATGCTTTTATACATGATTTTAAACCAGCTATGGTTATGGTTATTATATTTGGAGTGAGTACAACACAACAGACAAAACTAAATGTGTAGAGAACTGAGAACTCAAAACTATCAAAATTTAGAGATAGAAGGAAGCTTAGAACTTTTAAAAAAATTGTTTTTCTTATACAGACTGTTGGTCAATGTTGACTTAAATTTTTTCTAATTAAATTTATTGTTTTACATTGTTACTCATCGTGTACAATATTTGATTTCTCTCCTAGGGTGCAATCTCCACAGTTCTTATACCACCATCACACCTATGGACCATCACCATAGTTCCTTGGGCTCTTCAACATGTCTGTCTGAGGGTAAAGTAAATGAGAGGTGGCAATGTAACTATGGAGTGGCATAATTAACTATGCTTGAATGGCAGAGCAGAGTTAGAAACACACGCTTTGATTAAATTTTTCATTCTCTCCTATTTATTTGGATTTGTCACACAGATTCCATCATTGCCTTTTACCAACAGAGCAAGAGACTGTGAAGTATTTATTTATCTCTTCCATTTAATTTGCTGCAGCCAATTTCTAGGTTTATTAGCATGCTAGAAATGCTTTTGATCAATACAATGATAGGGTTTGTTTTCAGTCATAGAAAAATACTGTGGCAGTGATTGAATTTGGCCACAATCAGGTAGAGAAAGTATAGGTAAGTTATATTTTTTCATTATACATTTTTCAAAATATGTTGCTATGTTTTTACTTATTTTGATGTCTTTTATTGTTTCCTTACACCAGGACTAGAAAAACAATAATAGTTCTTAGCATAACAATATTTTTAATTTGATGGATCAATGCATTTATAATGTCTCACTTAGTAAGCAAACTTTGACAGCTTAGATTTGCATATATTTACAGGGGCATTGAGTAGGAACAGGAGACATTATTTTTAGATATACTTGAAATAATTTTTTTACACAAAAACACTTCCACTATTGTTAAAAAGAGAATATTTTGTCAATGTTTTGGCTTCTTTTACAGGTGGTAAAGTATTTTTATTAAATTTATAAAGGAATAGAATTTCCATACTAGTATTCTTTAAAAAAAGTACAGATGTCATTGTGAAGTCATTATCAACATTTTTTGAGAATGGTAATGTTTTATAACTATATCAGAAGAGTAATTGCCCTCTTTTACCCAATTTGTCTACATAATTCCTCCTGCCTTTCTAGTAACCCCTTATTGCCCATAGTCTAAAAGTTTATTTTTGTTTTATTTAGTTTATTCATCTGTTTAGTTTTTTTATGGACTACATATGAGTGAAATCATATACTGTTGAATTCCTCCTTCTGATTTATTTCTCTATGCATGATGCCCTCTAGTTCCATCCATATTATCGCAAATGCCATGATTTCATTTTGTTTTATATGTGACTATTATTTTATTGTTTGATATAGCACATCATCTTTATGTGTTGATAGCCATTGTGGAGGTTTCCAGTTATTGGATATTATAATAATGCTGAAAAGAACATGGTGTTGCATTTATCTTTTCAAATTAGTGTTTTTGTGTTCAGTATTCAGAAGAGAGATAACAAGACCTTAGGTAATTTCTATTTTCACTTTTTTAAGGAAGTTTCTATAATGACTCCAACAAATTACATTTCCTACCAACAGTGTACAAAAGAAGTAAATGTTCTTATTTAGTTGTTCTAAAGTTGAAAGAGCTGTGAGACATTTCTTTTAGTTCTAGATTGTACTATATTCTGGACTTGTTAGCAGGCATACTGAGGGACACCTTTAAATCCCCAAATTTTCATGCTCTAAAGGGATTTTTCCATCTGCAGCGTAAAGACAAATTATACTCTTAGCCTGTAAGATCTTTAGGAGAATTGGTGTGTATATGAGAGAAGAGAAGACTAAAGAACATTCTAAACAAAACATCCAAATTTACCCAGACCATAGTGGGTAAATATCTAGCCAAATAAGGCTGACCAAAGTGAGATGAATAAGGTGCATAACCTTGCCACAAGTCTAAGGTACATTCTGATGGACAGTCATAGTAAATGGGCAAAAGGAGTCAGACAAGTTTGGGACAAAAGGAGAAAAATTAACTGCAAATCAAGATAATGGCTACCATTTTTCAGTCTCCCAAGTCTCTCTCTCTCTCTGTCTGGACTCTTTGCATATCCTCCAAGTTCCCCAAGTTCCTGGTGGAAGTCTAAAGGTGAGAAGCAAGTGGGTCCTTCTTCTCCATGTGTTCTCTCAGTTTCTCTCCTTCCTGTGTTTCAAGCTCCCCTTGCCACTCTACCTCCTTTCATTAGGTGAGACAGGAAATACAGATCCTCCATTTTTTTTACGGAGATGCCTCAGTTTCAGGTCGACCTCTTTTTGGTAGTTCATGCATTGTTTCTTTCTTTCATATTGAATTACTAAAGGTCATTTGCAGAATAGTATTGAAGGTGCTTTTAATATATAATCAGTTATAGTATGGGAGGGGTTAACTCCAAAAACCTTCAATCCATCTGAAACCAATAATCTGCTACCAATAATCACATTTGAGTACTGTTGGTTATGGGGATAGGTTGGGAGAGCCAAAATGAATGTGTGTTCTCTCTTTATCAGACTATGTTGATGGTTCTTAAATCTTCATTTAAAGAATTATATACCCTGCACCTAAGTTAATTCTATTTTTATGAAAAGTACATTCCAGCTTAACATGGTTATAGATCAATTCTCCAAATAATTATGCAATTGAAGGGCCTCTAACTTATCTCAGAAACTCAGTTCTCTAATTTTCTTGTTTCATATGATTCTCCCAGAAATATCTGGTAAAACACTTTGTTATCAATAATCATTCAATTTACTTTCTCTATAAATTGGAACAGTAATGAGTACAACATACCATTTTTGCTGCTTTCTGTACATTAAAAGCAAAAATAATAATTAATCTAGTATGTTTACATATAAAATCAATGCATAATTTAAATTTATAACCCATAATTTTGATTGATATTGTTAATAATTTTACTATTATGTTTTACATAATTTTGTGAATTTTATAGTTTAAAATTATTTATAATTATAGTTTTCAATTATAATTTTTAAATATCAGCAATGGTTTTGTAATTCTCAAAAAGAAGTATCATATAATTATTATAGAAATGCAAATAACAAAATTGTATCCTTAGAATAAATTATATGTAACATGCATTACTGGCTTGTTGGATGTCAAAAAAATTACCAGAGGGCATTATAATTGAAGAAATCAAAGTTGAAGATACACATCATTGGAGTGATGATATGAACTCATGGGGAATATACTGCATTTTGAATTTGGGAGACATATGTATTTTAACTAATGTGGAAAATTTGAAGAACAATACAATATATTTAAGAATATATTGACTCTACAGTCAGATTTCTAGGGCTTGTTATTGATTTGGGTTTATCTGAACTTTTGTTTTGTTTTGTGTTTTTGTATTCCGTATGGAAATGATATCATCTAGAATTTGTCTTTCTCCTTCTAACTTATTTCACGTAGTTTGGGGTTGGGGAATGGGAACAAAGTCAGGATGGGATACAGTGGACTATGGAGGAGGACTTTCAGCACCTTGGTGACTAATGTTGTGTGGTAATGGTATGACCCTATATCTTTAATCCACATACAGTGTAAACCAATGTTACCACAATTAAAAAATGAAAATAAATACATGATATTAATAATGAAATTATTATCACTAATATGGTGTTTATTATTACTCTTTTCCCTCTTTGCTTTTCTTCTTTTCAAGGAGAACTAAGTACATTATTTTTTAATAAAAAAAAAAGAACCCTAGATTTGGATAGACATATGGCTGACATCCTTTAAATTTGAATTTGACTTACCCTGGTCTTGTGATTGCCAAAAATATGATGGAGTGATATTCTATGTATATGGTGTTGAATGATTCTGTCACATTCATTTAGGAGTTTACTTTTAACATTACTTAACAGAGATATATGAACTAATAGCTGTTTATCATTTCAATGATGTTGCACCCAAATCCTTCATATTCAAGCATTCAATTATAAATTGTTGCTGATAAATGATTTACAGATGATGTGAGATAAAATTGTACATCAACAAAGCTGAGATCATTGAGATATTGATTCAATGCCTTTTTCTAAAATTACCAAGTTAAATATGATGTCAGCATAGACATCAAACAAGAATAAAACCCATTAGTCTTTGTCATTATGCTTTAAATTTCAAGGGAAGCCTTTAATTTAGTGTCTATTTTCTTGTTTGGTCACTGTCAATACTTTTTAGTAAATATTTGTCAGTAAATCAAATATAAAGCATGAAAAGTGGAATATATATTATACAAGTCTCTTTTCTTAATCTATGTATATTCATTAGTTTGTATTCTTCAATGCAATATATTGACAAGATTAGAGAGCATGATGGATGATCCATATCACACATGTACCTTCATACTTTTCACTATATGCAAACAAAATTATTTATTTTTATTATTTTATTTTAACAGAGTTAACATTGGTCTAAAATGCTTAATATTATTCAGAAAAATAGGATCACAGCCTTTTAGAGTATGTCACCACAGCATACCTATCACTAAGACACAGTTAATCTTCCACAATAATCCATGGGTACCCTGCACCTATTGTTTCTAACCCTTCCACTCGCCTTTTGTAAACCACAATTCTAGTCAGGTTTCTAAGGTTTGTTTATTGGTTTGGTTTGGATAGCTCCTCAATAGTCAAATTATGGAACCAGCTTAAGTGAGTTAAGAAGATGTGGTATATATGCACAAACACAGTGGAAAACTATATAGGTATTAAAGGGAATATTTCTATTTGGAACAATGTGGATAGATATGGAGGGGATAATGTTAATGGAAATAAGTGAGAATTTATCAAGAAGACAAAGACTAGATGGTTTTGCATTGACATTTAAAAAAATAAAAATTACTAGAATTCTTGAATGTACAAAGGCATGCATTATAATTATAGCTGATTGATGTTCCTGTTCCCCATTCAGAATCCATGTATACACATGCTACTATGTTAGTCACTACTTTTGTGGATATAATTTAATTTTATAGTTTATAGTTTGTGAAACAATGAACCAGGTCATGTTACTGCTTAGTTTTCCTTTATCACACTCAATTTAAATTAATACTATTGAACTAATATAATCTATATTTATATTTGACTAGTTCAAGATGCCACTTATTATTGTCTTACTTTAATATATAAATTTAACAGAATAATAGTATAGTTCATGTTAAAATAGTTTTCTTTTTTAAAATAATTGTAAAACCATTTCAAATATACTATGTAGAAAAAAATAGAAGAGTGCAATAGCTTTGATTGACACTAAACAATATAATAAATGAGTATACAAATAATTTACAGAATAATATTCCAAAGAACCAATGCACAACTTTTGAATTCATAAAAGTAAAGCTTTACTATTATATTTGAAACATTTTTTATGATATATTGAGACTATTGACATTCTCTGTGTATAATCCAAGTAGCTCATGAAATTTTATTAGCAAAAGCATGCCTCTTGTCCATAGCAAGTATGTTTCTTATTTCATCTTTCTCTTAGTATATTTTTGGAAGCTTTAGTTAAATCTAATTTCATAGTTCCCTGTTCTTTTTTTTCTGCCAGTAATTTGTCAAACACTTAATGCAAATACGCTGAATCAGCTTATTTACAGGATGACTTTTTTTGACTCTGGAAAATTTCTCCAGTTATTTAGACATATATAAGCAACTTTACAGTTCGTTATAAATAAGATGTGTAATCTTTAGGACAGTATGAAAGCTGAGGAATTTCATAATGAACTCAGCAATTTAACTTATCAATTGAATGCAATGTCCTATATATTTTTCTTTAACTTATTTTAAGTTTGTAAAATACCTTTTAAGTTATAGATTCTGCTTTATTTAGTGGTTATAGAAAAGGTGTTAAGTTTATGTAACTATGTAGTTATTTTCTGTATTCTGATGTTAGAAAAAACAAAAAAAAAATTAAATTACCTTACGTAAAATTACTTTATTTAAATATCTTTCTTCTTTTGTTAAGGAACATTCGGAACACATGTTATTTCATTCCTTAAAATTACTAATGTAATTAACTATATATATATATATATTGCTATATTTACCAATGCACAGACATGCATTGGAAAATTATTGATCCATGACTAATCCTTGAATAAAATCCAGACTTCATATATTTGTTGTCCCATTGTTGACAGAAGTTTTGACAGGAATACTAATGCAATAAAGTATGCTCTAATGCATTACTTTTAGAATCACACTTACATTATTTTTACCAGAGTTGCAATAATAATTTATGTAAGAAATTAATGCTAATTCAGCTATGATACATCTTGATTTAGCATCATCCATGGCTAGAAGAGTTTCAAATTAAAGTGGTAGTTTCAAGAAATTTACTGAATATCTAGAAAATCTGCTTTCAATGTACCAATAACATACAAGGACTTATTTTATTTTACATTTAGCAATTTGTTAATTAACACCAGTGTCTTTATTATATAACTTGAAATCTGTAAGAAGACCAGATATTATACTTTAATGATTTTAGAATATGGAGTAACTATTACATTTATTAACCTCATCTAAGATCCACAAAGAATTTACACAATTCACAAAAACAAAACAAAAAAGACCAGTAAAAAAATGGGGAGAAAGCTTAAAAGATACTTCTCCAAAGAGGAAATACAAAAGGTCAACGGGAATATGAAAAAAATGGTCAACATCACTTATAAGCAGGGAAATGCAAATCATAACTTCAATGAGATAACAACTCACACAGGTAAGACTGGCTCATATTAAAAAGCAAAACAAAAAACCAGGTAATAACAACTGTTGGCATGGATGTGGAGAAAAGGGAACACTTTTACACTGCTTGTGGGAATGCAAACTGGTCCAGTCACTCTGGAAAGCAGTGTGGAATATCCACCAACTATTGGAAATGGAACTACTATTTGATACAGCAATTCCACTACTGGGAATGTACCCACAGGATACCAGAACACTAATTCAAAAGGACACTTGTACTTGTATGCTTAGAGCAGCACTATTTGCAATAACCAGGATTGGAAACACTCAAATGTCCCCAAACTGATGAATGGGTGAAAAAGTTATGGTATATTTATACAATGGGATATTATTCATTCATCAAAAAAGACAAATATGATGTGTTTGTGACACTATGGATGGACCTAAAAGGAATCATAGTAGTGGAAATAAACTAAAAAGAAAAAAGACCAAAATTGAACGTTCTCATTTATAGATGAGATATAGGGAAAACAAGCAAAAGAGCAAGAGAAAGTCAAAACTAACAAGATGATAGCAGAAATAAAGCATATATCTAGGAGGAGGGTAGGAGAGAAAAATCAAGAAAGGGATGAACACGAAAGATTATGATGATGATTCTCAGGTGATATGGTTGTGGGAAAACCCTGGGGAATACAGCCATGTAAAATATGTATGTATGTCTGTATATATATATATATATATATATATATATATATATATATATATACATATGTATGTATATTTAAGCATATATATATTATTTAAAAATGTATTAATGCCTTAGCAGTCTATTTCTTAGACTTAAAGGGATTGTGGTATTTCTCAATTTTTATAGACTCTAGTCCTCTGAGAAATTATGAAAATATACTTGTACTTCTCCTATTCTAAACCTACCATCTTTAATTCCATAATTTAAATAGTTGTGTCTAAAAGTAACTCTTTCCAAGGTTAATCTAAAATTGAATAATGTCGTATGAATGATGAGGCACAAGAAGATGGGTTATAAATATCCTCTATCATTCATGACATAAATATATATATAATAATCAATTTCAAATAATCAAATAATAAATTTCTCAGAAGCTCAAGATACATGTTTTAATAACTAGTTTTAGTTTTAATACAATAAAAATAAAACATTTAACTGTTTTAATAAATAGTGTTTATAATAATAAATAGTATTGCTATAATGAGAATTGTTAGTATTAACAATACAGAAATAGTGGTAATAATCGTAATAGTAGTAAATAATATTACTATACTGTAAATAGGCAGGCGAAATCCTTTCTATAAAGTGTAAGATTGTTTGGAAAGAAAACTAATGTACACATATACACTCTGCATTTAAACATAAGAGACACTGGCATGGAGTTGAACTAGGTAAATACAATCTTTTGATCTGTGAATCACGTAGCTAGAGAATTAATTTGGAAAATGTTCTTTCCAGTTTAGTAATCCCCACAACATGTTCTTGGCAATGGTGGCTAGCGTTTTTTAGACACATTCATGGTATAAATAGTTATATAGCTATATAGTCTACAAAATGGAGTAGTGCCAACAGGAAAAATCAAGACCACTGATACTGGAAATGAATACAGAGAACTAAGCCAAGAAATCTTACTTGTGATGCAGGCAAGGATACAGAAAGGTCATGAACAGTCGTGGACAGTCTTTTCTGAAGCTATCTCTGCTGAATCAGCTTCTTCCTAATTAGATTACTTATTTAACTGTAGAGGCCAAGCTAAAGTCATTTCTGATGGGTTCAGAGTTAAGCATACACAGACGAGTTCAATGATTAAAAAGCCTGTGCAATTTCTATGTATCAGATACAACTTCTCTACAACAGTAGTGATGTTTTCTTTTGAAGGGTAAAATGCACAATCTTTGATTTCTGAAGCCCTTCTCAAAAGATGACATGTGAAAGGCAAGATACTTCCTATACTCTATTTTCTTAAAGCAGTATTTTATATATGAAAGCTTATTTGAGAAAAAATAGCATGATTTAGAAACACATATGTTGAGCATCCTTATGATAACACAAACAACAAAAGTAAAAAGCTCAACAAAAAAGGAATTACTTTGAAATAAACAGGTACATGTCTATGACTTATAGCTTGTAAAATGCACACAATTCACATCTGATGTTAAACTTCTTTACCTTATATCTTCATTACTGTATATTTTACTATATCATTATTGTATATTATAGCATATCACATATGCATTATTGATCTTTGTTTCTCCATTTTGTGATGAAATTTTATATTCCATAATTCTACAACTTTTATTTTCAGTTTTTATTTTTCTTACAAAATGATCATAAAAATAATTAACAACACCCTAATTTTAATAGTGTAGCTAGTGTCAAATGTCCAGTGTTTGTAGAAGCTAAGAATCAATATTTCACTCAAAGAATTGAAAATAAAAACCTTCTTTGTGTTATGATAGTGCCAAATCAAAATAGTTCACCTCATTCATATTAAAAAGCAACCTCATGGCCGGCCCTGGTGGCCTTGTAAGCGGCAGCCTAAGAAACCATGGCCGGGGCCAGGGATTGTGGTTCGAGTACCACTGGGGGCATGTAGCGAGACCTAGTCCCCAAAAAATAGCTGGGCGTGGTGGTGTGTACCTGTAATCCTAGCTACCTGGGAAGCTGAGGCTGGGGATTGCTTGAGTCTGTGATACCCCGGGCAATGTGAGCCTGTGGTTCCAGAGGCCAAACAGTGAGACCTAATCTCAAAAAAAAAAAAGCAACCTCATGACCAAATAAGATTTCCAGGGAACACCTGTTGACACATTTCTTATAGAGTATATAAAATAACCATGATAGAGCCACACCAGATTTTCCTAATGTTCTTGGAAATAAGAACATTGGACAATGACTATTTTGACTCTTCATGTGACTATTTTGACTCTTCTTGTGATTTCCAAATTTGCACTATCCGTGATTACAGTGCTATGCTTTATAAAGTCATATGAACCATACCTACCATACCTCTATATCATCATCAATATTAGTTAGTATTCTGTTTCAAGAAAAAGTGAAATACATTATTTTTTTCAAATGAGGAAAAGAAAGTTGCTTCTAAGGAAATGATTGTTAGTTTTTTAAACTGCCAATTAGAGTAGTTCATTCTGCACATGGAAAGTCAAGAGTATTAATTATTTGTACTTATACATATGATTAAACATCTCAAAATTCTATAGGTTATCTAGCGTAAAGACCAATTTGAACATAAATTACAAATTTCATTTACATACTCAAAATCATACTTTTCTTGCTGAAAGAGAAAATGAAGAATTTTCATCATTAGGAAAATTTCTCAGCATGTTACTTTTCAAAAACTAATCAGGTTGTGTTAACCTCTTAATTAAAAACAAGAAGCACAATGAAAAAACAATATTTTCAGAACTTTGTCTTTAAGTATTTAGGCACATAAGGCACAATGTCTGTCTCTAAAAGTTTATTCTTCAGCAAATGATTCCAATTATTTAAACCCATATTTAAAAAAAGCTAAAAATGCAAGTTATTTCTATATTATAATTTTGGGGATTTCATAAATGCAGCTCATTGTAAGATATTTTTTCTCTAATATTTGCAACTCAGCATGTTCCTATCATTGAGCTGGGTCACAAGTAATATTCTACCACAAGATAATTTAATTTTTTTCTTTTTTATGATACAGTTCAAATGTAATTTAGGTACTCAAGGATGATAGCTATATTTACAGAGAAAGACATAAATAAATGTTAAAAATCTAGCTTGGAAATGTCACAAAAATGAAATATATAGCTAAACAGCAATTTAGTAAACTTGCTCAGATTTATTGAAAAGCAGTTGTATATAGATACTAAATTGATATGATCTTTTTCAAACATATTTGGAAGTCAAATTTTCAATTGAACTAAATGTCATAGAACGAGAAGGAAATGAAAAGTCACACTACTTTAGAAGCATCTCTAAGTATATGCAAACTAGACAAGCTGATAAATTAATCAAAGTGCAATTTCAAAACAGGACAAGATAGAGGTAATTAGTTTTATAAAAATAACCACGTTTGTTTATGCTGCATGATCTATTCCACATATTTCTTAGTCTTCAGGATGATTTTAAGCATTGCCTAAAGAAAATGTAAATCTCATGAATGCCTTGTTTTTTTTAAAAAAATTATATTTATTCAACTAAACCCATTTTGGTTAACAAAGTTTGTGACATGTCATTGAGTTAATGCATCCTGAGGTAAGAGCACATCAGTGAGATTTAACCCATCTGAAGAAAGCAGTTCATAAATAAATTCTTAGTCTCTTCTGACAAAATATTTTTCAAGAAATGGAAAATTATAGGTGTATGCCTGGCCATAAAATACATAACAGAGTGACTGAAAAGAATCTCATTAACATAACCAAGCCAAAAATCCTAATGCATTTCACAGAAATGACTTCTCATGTAAAATGAACTTTGGACAAAAGAGCTCATGTATAATTCAAACTTTTTAGAGTTTCTGCCAAATGTGCTAGGATTTCTCTTAAAGTACATGGAAGCATCCATGGCAGAAAAACTTCTAGATTATTTTAGAGAAGAGAAAAAAAGATTTAATCTTTGAATCTTGGGGTTTTTTTAGGGCTTAACCTTTTTACTAGGAGTTAATCCTATATAGATGACAGACTCCATGTAAAATGTCACACAATTTGAAGGAGATTAATCTAAAACAACCTTATAACCTCAGAGGGACAGATTACTTTTCAATAATAAATAAAAAAGAAAATTCTACTTCTGTGCCTGCCATCATGAGCAACACCTTGCATTGTATGTCAGGCACAATCTGTCAATGTATCCTTTTTTTTTTTTTTTTTTTTTTTCTGCATCAAGGCTGCACAGAGACATCAAAGACACAAGGAAGTAAAGAATCAATAATTCAGTGCCAGCAGCAGTGGCAAAAATGTGACTGGGGTGATGTTTACTGTGATCAGATTACAGCCTCTTCACCCAAACCTTCTAGAAGTACCAGGGAGCACATCCAGAATCCACTTGGCAGAGCCTTCTTTCAGCTGTAGCTATTGAACATATTTCACTTTTATCTCACAATGGGAGTGTGATGATGGTTAGGGAAGAAACAGAGATAAAAACAAGCAATAGGAAAAGGTTTCTAAGTAGTTCATTAAATGGCACTGTTTCAGAACAGCACTACTTATTGAATTGTGCCTCTAAGGGGGCTGAAGCAATGCAAAAGCTAAGATAGACAAAGTGTATTAGGGCATCATTAGACTCTCTCAGGCAACACAATCGGCTTTGCTAGCTAGCTAAACATGTACAATATCAAAGGAGAAAATGGAAAGGAGTTAAAGACACTATCAGAAGTGTCTTAAATGACTGATGCCCAACTTAGATCTAACCTTTGAATAGAATAACACTGACGAATGTAACTTATTCTGTACCTTAAACAATACTGTGCTGGCAACAATGGCATTCCTTCCATTAACTTAAAGTGCAAGGTTACAATTGATTATTCCACAAAATATACTGCTTTGGCATAACAGAATTTACAATAGACTAATAAATGTCTGATCGTTTCAAACTCACCAACTCATGTGAAAATAAACTGGAAAATCTTTGATAACCAATCTTGTAACTAGACCACATGTTTTAGAAAGTGAATAGAAAAATATATTTGAGATGATGCAAGATGCGATAATTTAATAAGCAAGCTAGAAGGCTCAGGTGAACTCAACAAGCACAGATAGTTTGAGTCACATAAAAATGAGATTTCTTGAATGAGTGTCAAGTTACATTTGATTTTTTAAGGGTACTGAGAATGAACTATTACTGCTTACGATCAGACCTACATCATTTTGGCACCAATAATTCCATTATTTGTGTTTGTTCTATCCATTTCTAAGATGATTTAAGGCAGCTTACAATTGGAAGATTAAGGTTCAAATAATCTTTTCCTTGAGCTTACTTTGAAGTCATCACTGTGGTTTTACTATTCACTTAATGCCTCAGTATCAGGTCTTCAAAAATGCTCAAGGTTTAGGTACCTCTCACCATCCTAGACACTTTATCATTTCTGCTTCCAAACTATTATCTTTTAATTTGTGTTAAAACTAATACATTTGGAAAACAACATAACAGTGGCACAAGCAGTTTGGTGGAAGGTATTGGTACATGTGCATGTATGGAAAAGTCAAAATTTAACTTCTAAAATTAAAATAAAAATTAAAAAATCAACAGTCTGTCATTAAGGAAATAACAAAAAATTCAATACTCCTTTCAGTCAGCTTCTTGCTGATATTTTTCTTTGAAAATTGAAAAAAAAAAAAACAGAACAAAACACTGAGGGCATCACTATCACTTGTATAAGATAACAGAAACATTTAGTTTTCCAATAAAAACTCACCTAGATTTTTTATAACTTATTCCTCCTACAGTGCTTATTCTTTGAAATGTTGATTGCCTTATCTTCTAGGCAAAGATAAAATTCTAAAAGCATTAAAATAAAATGCTTATATGTTACAGCTTTCAAGAGGCAAATACTATTAGTTTCACCTTAATTTCCAAAGGAAAGCTGAGAATTGAGTTTAAACTTTAGGACTGTCACAATAATGTGGAGAAAATCAGATGCATCACAACCAAACTACAAGGGGATTTGTGATATTTTCTTTCTTTTTCTTTATGATAAGAGATGTTAGTAATTTCATAAGATATCTTTACCAATATCACAGTTCAAAACTCAGAATTTGAATCACACAAGCCACTACAAAAAGGTTATCAATGAGAAGTGGTAGATAAATGGCATGGCTCTTATTCCTGGTAACATTTATATATGGCCTCTTCAAATAGATGAATGCCTATCTGAAAAATGAATATTTGAAGGGAAGGCTACTTTTTAACCTAATAAATTCATTGGAATGAAATAAATTCATCTTCCTAATTTCAATTCACAGGAAAAAAGCAATATTCTGTTTGTGTTGATATAAGTCTAATACTAATAAATGTATTATTATGCAGATTCCTACATTATGTTGGAAATAGCTTTTAAAATGTTCTCAAATACAAAAACAATGACATATATTCATGATAGCATAAAGACTAAGAAATGTGTATTGTTCTATTTTAAAACACTGTCTCTAATTGTTTTTGTTTTAAGATGATAGACTGACATTACATCAAGTTAACTGACATACTACCTAAGTACCAAACAATAACTTAAAAAGGTTTTCAGAGATTATTTAGAGGAGACTAACCCACTCAAAGAATACTACTTACTCAGCTAATTATTTATCATTAACTCAATCAGCTGGTGATAGTGGACAATGTATTTTAAAACTACTTCCAGTCTGACATTTCCAGTGCTTATGAAGATCTCCCTTTTATGAAACACATATCTGAATTCTATGAAGCATCATCAGTTCATTTCAATGGGAAACTTTCTTCTACTCCTTGTCTTGGAATAATTTTAATTTCTTTTGGTCTTAATGTCTACATTTCTTAAACCTTTTTCTAGATTATTCATTGTTCTGCCTTCCTTTGTTGAAATTCTATGCTTTCTTAATATTATTTTGAAATATGGTAACCAAGATTAAGCATAATAACTATTATATGACACCCTTAAGTTCCTCCCACACTTCCCATATATACATGTGAATATTTTCCAGTATTCTGAAATTACACAAACTTTATATTTACAGTATTTATGCTTACATTTCATCTTTCATATTCAAGATTTTTGTTTTGATTGAAATGATTTTCAGTAGCAGCAATACACTTAGGCATATACAAACATAGAGACTTCCAAATTACTTTCATACAGTTAATAGAAGATGCATATATGAAACACATATGAGCTCATAATCCAAATTATCTTGAAATTTGATCCCAAAAGCTAGTCAATCCATTGCTTGTGGTACATTCATAAAAGACAAGCACTGAACATACTTCAAGTACTTTGACCTGATTTAAGGAAGGATAATTGCTACCTACTAAGGTAAAGAAGACTGAGGAGAAAACAGGTTTGAGGCTAAATGTATTAGACAATTTGACTTTGGAGTAGTGAAATCTCAAATGCCAAATAACACAAATCTTAATTGTCTGTTGCTAAGATGCCACTTCAATTTTAGTTTTTACTGCTATCACAAGTTACCATAAACTGTATTGTAAAACAATTCGCATTTATGAACTCACAGTTTAAGTCCTACAAGTCTAGGAACAATGTGGTTCTTCTCTCTTTGTCTCAGAAGAACAAAATTAAATCATCAAAGGACAGCACCACTGTTCTATTTTGGAGAATCTGGAGAATAATCCACTTCAAACTAATTCAACCCTTCAACAGAATTCAGTTCCTGTGGTTCTTAGTTTGAAATTTTCATCTTATTTTTTTACTTATTTTTAATTAAATCTAGATTTTATTTTCTATCCCCTGAAATTTACTTTTTGATAGCACACACATATATGGTTATATATGTGTGTATATATATATATAGATATATATATACTGATATATATATTGATATATATATATATATACACACATATATTGTTATATATATTACATTATATAAATATATATTACATCCTTGTCTACCCAGATGTTCTCCCATTACCATATCACCCTCGAACCATCTTAATCTCTTGTGCCCTCCCCCTTCCCCAATTTTATTCACCTCCTGTCCCTTGCTCTGTGTTTCAGTTCTGTTGGCAGTTTTTACTGAGGGCTGTGAATTTAGGCATTACTTGTAGTCAGAGATCACTCTCTATTCTATATCAGAAGGAGAAATTATAATTCATATCTTTATAGATTTGAAATCTCTCCAATATTGCCTTTTTTATTTTTTCATCACTGCCTCCAGCCAGAAAATGATTGTTGGCTTCTAATTTTAATGTAATCAGACTGGGTCCACCTATATAATCCAGGACTTATCTTAAAGACCTGTATTATATCTTCAGAATCCCTTTTACTCTGAAATGCAATATACTCACAGGTTTGGAAGATATAGAAGTTGGCATATGGGGATGGGGAGAGGTCATCTTTCCTGCCACAACATCCAAATTCAAATGGATATTATTAGCAAGTAGTTAGATGTTTGTATTCAAGGGAATGATTCAGAAAAAAAAATGGAGCAGTGAATCATGTCTGTATTTGTTATATGGACTCATGATATACCATATGGATAACATCTGTATGACCAATTCTTAGCACCTTCCCTGATGGCTCTGTATTCATTGACTCTCAATGGGATTTCAATACTCTCAGATTTCCCTGTTTCTATCTTGTCCCTCCAAACTCCTCTCAACCTATCAGTCAGAGTTACCCTTCTAAGCAATAATCAAATCACATTTCTCATTTGCTCAGTTTAATGGGATCTACACAGATTATTTAAAGAAATATGATGTTAAAAAAATCAGATCAGAAGAACACTCAGAAAAAGAAGATTCCATGAGATCATGAATACTGACATATTCCCCATTAACCAGGATCTAAGTATGCCTGTAGACTAAAAGGGACTAGAATAAAATTAGGAATTCATAGAATTTGTGTCCATTACTTAAAAAACAGATGCAGTTCAATTTTAAGTAGATATGATTTAAAGATGTTACAATGCAAGAACAGATTTCAGGAGTTCAGGGAGAAGGTGGCTTACTCTTTGGTTAATGTTGTCCCTTGTTAAATATTTTTATATTAAAAATACTTTTAATCTTTTACTGCATTTAAATTTGTATACAGTATTCTAAAAGCTTTACAAAAACAATGCAGAAGTCAAAAATTCAGAGAACTTGAAGGCACTTAGTGAAACAGAATAACTTAGCTCACAGCACAGTAGCCTGGTAGGGCCCATTCACACAGGACTAACTACTATTGCTAAGGTAACACACCCATGGGATAGAGAGGGCCCAGTGTGACATTCTTCATTTTAATGTTCTTCAGCCAGGGCTCGGAATGAGTTTATCAAAGACTGAGTTGTGTTTTTTTTTTAATCAAGAAGATAATTATTTTATTCAAACTCATTTTAATTGAACACATTTAGATTTTCAAGCCTATAATATTGTACTTTAGATATCCAGATCTTACCTTTAAGTTAATATGCTTACATGTCAAGTATGCTTTTAGCAAAATTTTATTATACATGCAGATATTGGTCAGGATTTGTGGGTAAAAACATTTACCTACATTTTTCAAATTTTACAATCTAGCTTTGCCATGATTTATCTATCAATGAGAGTTAAACTCTTTTTAATAATTTATTTATATATATTTCACATCATTTCAGTCCCTGGGGGTCACCTACCAGCTCCCCTCCCTGCCCACTCCAGCTGGTCCCCACTCTCCACTTGTGTAGTTTCATTTGGTTGACCATATAGTAGCAAAAACATTTGGTTTCTGTCCCTTTCTATCTGGCTCGTTTCTGTTAGAATGATTTCTTCTAGGCACATCCAGGTGTCCATAAATTCATCAAATTTGTCATTTTTAATTGATGAGTAATACTCCATTTTGTATATATACCACATCTTTTACATCCACTCATCTGTTCTGGGGCATTTGGGTTGTTTCCATGTCCTTGCCATTATAAATAGTGCTGCAATAAACATCTGAGCACAGGTGTCCTTTTGTACCCACATTGAGGTCTCCTTTGGGTAGATTCCCAGAAGTGCGACTGCTGGGTCAAATAGCAATTCCATTTTCATTAGTTTGAGGGTCTTCCATACTGCTTTCCATGTGGCTGGATGAGTCTACATTCCCACCAGCAGTGTAAGAGTGTTCCTTTCTCTCCACATCTACGCCAGTACTTGTTGTTGCCTGTTTTTTTGATGTGGGCCATTTTTACTGGTGTAAAGTGGTATCTCACCGGGGTTTTGATTTGCATTTCCCTGATTGCTAGTGACATTGAGGAATTTTTCATGTGCCTGTTGGCCATTTGTATTTCCTCTTTGGACAAGTGTCTTTTTAGTTCTTTTCCCCATTTTTTGATTGGCATCTTGTTTTGTTTTTGTTTCAAAGACTGAGTATTAATGGTCAGAGAACTCCAGCATGAGAGGATGCTCACAGCACAGCAGCCCAGATTAGGGACCCAAAGACTACCCAAGTCTTTCAAGACACCCTAACCAAAAAAGATTTATATGACAAACCCTAGATACACCACTAAATAAAGCCACCCACTTGCAGGCACCGAAAAACATTTAAAACCCATCAATCTAAAAGAGGAGAAACAATGAAAAAAGAAGATAGACAATACAATAAAACCACATATATGCACCACATCCACTGACTAAAGGAACTTGTTCCCCAAAATAGCCAACAGAAACAAGATATATTCACTACAGCAGCAAAAGCACAAAGGCAGAAATAGCCAGAACTTAGATTCACCATGCCATCTAATACTAGAACAGCAGTGAATCAATGCACAGAGCAAGTCCAAAGGGAAAACACAGGAAAGATGCAGAATACAAATACTCAAGCAACCCCTAAGAAGAATAACTCACCACCAAAGGATACACAATCTACAGAAACCAACATGGAGGACATGGAAGAAATGCTGTATGTGTCAGACAAAGAAATCAGAATCTACTTGTCAAAAACATTAAAAGAGGCAAGGGAAGTGGGGGAAAAACAGAAAGCAAAAGGTCAGAAACTTTTAATGAGCTAAGAGAAGTAGAAAAGTATAAAAAAGAATGCACCAAAATGAGCAATATCATTGACAAACAGAAGAATGAGACTGAAACCGTAAATAAGAAATTGAACAAGATACAGTTTCTAAGAGGAGCAATAAAAAAGCTCAAAAATGCAGGGAAAAACCAGGAAAGCAGATTAGCAGAAATAGAAATTCAAATTAGCACACTAGAGGACACAGAAGAGAGGACAAAGAAAGAAAGAGGAAAACAAAATAAGAAGACAGAAGAAAAAAATCTGAGATCTGTCAGACACCCTAAAGAAAACAAATGTAAGAGTAATTGGAATCCCAGAAGGAGAAGAGATAGTCTGAAAGGCTTTTCAATGAAATAATAGAGGAGAATTTCCCAAATCTGAAGAAAGAAATGAAAATAGACATACAAGAAAGAAAAAGGACACCAAACTACATAGTGAAAAAAAAATCATAGTAAAACTTTCAGGAGCCATAGATAAAGAAAAAATTATGAGAATTAAAAGAGAGAGGAAATAGATAACTTACAAAGGAAAACCCATTAAACTGACTTCAGATTTCTCAGAAAAGATACTCCAAGCAAGCAAAGTATGGGGCCATATCTTCAAAGGACTCCAAGACAAAAAGTACCAGCAAGAATTCTCTACTTAGCAAAACTGTCTTTTCTTTATGAAGAAAAAAAGTAGAACTTTCTCAGACAAACAAAGGCCCCAGAAATTTGCTACCACCAAATCCCCTGTCCAAGAACTCCTGCAAGAAACCCTAAGACCGAAACCCACAGAAGAATAAAAAGAATGACTAATTAAAAAAGAAGAAGAACTAAAACAGAACCCTAAATGACCATCAGGAACTCAATGTTGGAACCTTAAACATCAATAATTACTCTAAATGTCAATGGGCTAAACTCATCAGTCAAACGGCACAGAGTTGCAGACTGGATTAAAAGACAGAACCCAACATTCTGCTGCCTCCAAAGAAACATCTGATCTCAAAAGATAAGCATAGATTAAAGGCAAAAGGATGGAAAACAATTCTACAAGCAAATGGGTTCCCCCAAAAAGGCAGGGACAGCCATTCTTATAGCATACAAAGCAGATTTCAAAATAAAAAAGTGACAAAAGATAAAGAAGGTCATTACTTAATGGTTCAAGGGTCAACTCATCAAAAAGACATAACAATTATCAACATATACTCACCAAACGAGGGTGTACCAAAATTAATAAAACAGCTACTAAGAGAACTGAAAACAAATAATGGTGAAAACACATATGTAGTAGGAGACTTTAACACCTCACTCTCAACAAAGGACAGATCAAAAAAACAAAAGCTACACAAGGACACAAATGCCTTAAAAGAAGACTTAGACAAAATGGACCTAATAGATATCTACAGGACACTACACCCACAAGGAAAAGAATACACCTTCTACTCAAATACACATGGATCATTCTCTAAAATTGACTACATACTAGGCCACAAGGCAAACCTGAACAAATACAAAAATATTAAAATAATACCAACTTTCTTCTCAGATCATAAATGCATCAAACTGGAAATCAACAATGAAAAGAAAGCAAGAAGAACATCCTGGAGACTGAACAATTTGCTAGTAAATGAAGAATGGGTAAATGAAGAAATTAAAGAAGAAATTAAAATCTATTTCAAAACAGATGACAAACACAAAGAAAATGTCTGCGACACAGTAAAAGCATATCTAAGAGGAAGGTTCATAGCAATACAGGTCCATATCAAAAAGCAAGAAAATAACCAAAGAAACAATCTTATCTCACAAATTGAAAAATTAGAAAAAGAGCAACAAAAAAACCCAAAACCCAGCAGAAGACAAGAAATAATTAAAAAAAAAAAAGAAATATTCTAGAAACCAAAAAGACTCCAGAAAATCAACAAAATCAAAAGCTGGTTCTTTGAAAAAATAAGTAAAATTGATAAACCCCTTCTAAAGCTCAAAAAGGAAAGAAGAGAAAAAATTCAAATAAACAGAATCACAAATGAGAGAGGAGAAATTACAACAGATACAAGAGAAATCCAACATAATAAGAGATTACTATCAACAACTATATGGAAATAAATACAACCTGGATGAGATGGACAGATTCTTAGAAAGCTACAACTATTCAAAATTGAACAAAGAAGAAACAGATAACTTAAACAAACCAATTACAAGCAGCAAAATAGAAGCAGTCATCAAAACTCTACCTAAAAACAAGAACCTGGTACCAGATGACTTTTTAAATGAATTCTACCAGACATTCAAAGATGAAATAATGCCTGAACTATTAAAACTTTTCAAAAAAAAATGAGAAAGAAGGAAAACTGGCAAACATATTCCATGAAGCAAACATTTCACTCATACCAAAACCAAATAAGGACAGCACCAAGAAAGCAAACTAAAGATCAATTTCCCTGATGAACACAAACACAAAAATTTTGAATAAAATCCTGGTAAATTGAATTCAACAATGCATAAAAAGCGTTATTCACCATGAACAACTGGGATTTATCCCAGGGGCACAGGATGGTTCAACATCCAGAAATCAATTAACATAATACACCACATCAGAAAGAGAAAAACAAAAACCACATGATCATATCAATAGATGCAGAGAAAGCATTTGACAAAGTCCAGCATCCATTGATGATAAAAGCCCTTGAAAAGTTGGGAACTAAAGGAAGATACCTCAGCATAATAAAAACCATCTATGATAAGCCTACAGAAAACATCATCCTTAATGGGGAAAAACTAAAATCATTCCAATTAAGATCTGGAACCAGGCAAGGTTGCCCACTCTCCCCTATACTTTTTAACATTGTACTGGAAGTTTTAGCTAGGGAAATATGGCAAGAGAAAGACATAAAAGGGATACAAATAGGACAAGAGGAACTGCAGCTATCATATGCAGATGACATGATTCTCTATATAGAGAACCCCCCCCCCAAATAAACCCACAGAAAAAATACTTGAAATAATAAACCAGTTCAGTAAGGTAGCTGGATACAAAATCAACACACAGAAATTGGTAGCTTTCCTATACACAAAAAGCCAAATAGAAGAAGAAATCAGAAAAATACCATCCCTTTAACCATTGCACCAAAAAAAAAAAAAAAATTAAATACTTGGGAATAAACCTAACAAAACATGTGAAAGAACTATACAAAGAAAACTTTAAAATGCTGCTAAAAGAGATAGAAGAATATATAAGGAAATGGAAAGACATTCCCTGTTCATGGATTGGAAGAATTAATATCATCAAAATGGCCATCCTACCAAAAGCAATATATGGATTTAATGCAATCCCTATAAAAATCCCAATGATATACTTTAAAGAGATAGAAAAAAAATACAGAATTACAGAAATTCATATAGAATAACAAAAGATCTTGAATATCAAAAAACCTCCTGACCAGAAAAAAAGGAGAACAGAAGTATTACAATTCCAGACTTTAAACTATATTGCAAAGCTATAGTAATTAATACAGCTTGATATTGGTACAAAAACAGACAATCATATCTATGGAACAGAATTGAGTGCCCTGAAATAAAACTATATATATATATATATATATATATATATATATATATATATATATATATATATATATATATATAGTTTTATATATATATATAAATATATATATTATATATATATATATATATAGTCAGCTTATCTTTGACAAAGGAGTGAAAAACTTTTATTGGAACAAGGACAGCCTCTTCAATAAATGGTGCCAGGAAAACAGCTCCAAACATGCAAAAAAGTGAACCAAGATAGCTCCCTCACACCATGTACTAAAAAAGACTTGTATGTAAGACTGGAAACCATAATATACATAGCTGAAAACATTGACAAAATCTTCCATGAGTTATAATCCAGAAATTCATTTCTGGATGAAGCTATACCAGGTAAAAAAATGAAGGAAAACATAAACATCTGGGACTACACAAGCTAAAAAGCTTCTGTACAGCAAAAGAGACAATAGAGAAAAAAAAGAAATCTAACTGAGGGGTGAAAAGTTTTTGCCCTCCATACAAGTGATAAGGGTCTGATAGCGAAGATACACAAAGAACTCACACAACTTAAAAAAAGCAAAGTGAAAAACCCAGATAAAAAATGGGGAGAAGAATTAAAAAGACACTTCTCCAAAGATGAAATACAAATGGCCAACAGGCACATGAAAAAATGTTCAATGTCACTAGCAATCAGGGAAATGCAAATCAAAACCCCGGTGAGATACCACCTTACACTAATAAGAATGGCCCACATCCAAAAACAGGCCACAACAAGTGCTGGCGAGGATATGGAGAGAAGGGAACACTCTTACACTGCTGTGGGAATGTAAACTGGCCCAACCTCTATGGAAAAGCTGTGTGGAGGACACTCAAATTAATGAAAATGGAACTACCATTTGAACCAGCAATTGCTCTCTTGGGAATCTACCCAAAGGAGACCTCAGTGTTTGTACAAAAGAACACTTGTGCTCAGATGTTTACTGCAGCACTATTTATAATTGCAAGGACATGGAAGCAACCCAAATGTCCCAAAAGTAGATGACTGGATGAAAAAGATGTGGTATATGTACACAATGGAATATTACTCATCAACTAAAAATGACACATGGGATGATTTTGTGATAACATGGATGGACTTAGAAGAATCATATTAGCAGAAACAAGTCAAAAAGAAAAAAAAGAGAAACCAAATGGTTTCACTACTATATGGGACATGTGAAAAATAAACAAAAAGCCAGGAAGAAAAGTCAAAACAAGCTAACAATCAAATTAAAGTACACAACTCGGGGGCGGGGGGCCAGGACAGGGTGGGAAAGGTCAGATAGGTGGCGAGTAAACCCAGAGATCACAAAGATGTGAAATTTGTATATAAATAAAGTATTTAATTAAAAAAAGAAGTTAAAATAGTTTGAAAGAAATTATATTATCAAAAATCATTTTCAAAAGTTATCATAGGTAATGTTTTAAAGTCTTAAAAATTTTAAAGATGTTTCAAAATAAAGCTGCCATCAAATAAAAGCAAAGGCTTACAAAAGCAGAAGTTCAAATAGTAGATAGTCTTTACCTATATAAGAAACAAATAATTTTATAAATTATACATAATTTATGATTAATTTTATAAATTATAAATAATTTATAATTTATAAACAATTTTATGGAAATATATTTTGGAAATATTTTAAATATTTAAGCAAATTGAAATGCTTTACATGCATATTTACTTTTTAGTATATATTCACTGGAAAATATGCTGAACAATATCTAATGAGTATTTTTATTTAATTTATTTTTAGAATAGTGTTTATAGAGAAAGAATGGTTTTAAAGATGTGGTAGATAAATATCTGGGAGTTGTGAGTAGAGGGATGATTCAATTCTAGGAATAAAAATCATTCTATTGGGGACAGACTGGAAGATAGACAATGTCTATTACTATTCCTTTTTAAAATCAAATATCACCAGGTCAATAAAAACTTGAATTTAAGAGAAAGGCACGCTTATTATTTCCAGAATTTGAAGTAAGCTGGGCACGGTGGCTCGTGCCTCTAAGTTTCAGCCTATGAAGCATCTAGGGCTAGGGATCTTGGTTTGAGTCC